>JAHZMT010003932.1:0-12057 GCA_027743785.1 Sinhomidia bicolor
CATCTAGCTGATGGTGATCATTGTCGCAATATTATTATGATCACACTCATATCATACTGTTTAAACTTCAAACATTGTTGTAAAAATGCAAAAAAAATATTATGTGGAAGAGTATAGAGGGGATGAATTATGATGAGACAGCTTTATTTCCTTCTTTGTTGTAAATAAATGCGTCTTGGTCTTGATGCCACTTATTGCAAGTGATCTATCTAAATATAACAAACAAGTATGTACATACATACATTCCTCTTTGAATTGTTATTCATGTTCGCTTGTTTTATAAGCCTGGGAAATTTTTTGACTTCCTTCTTTGCGAAACAGCATTGAAGAATATTAAAAATGTCGTTATATGCTCTATCTATCTAAAGGTGCTATAAAGAGGTTATGCTCTCCGTCGTCAATCACCGAGTTGGTACCCGGTATGCACTGCGCTCCGAACACTTTTAGCTGTGTATAACGTAAGTTGAGTTCAGTGCCCCTGACAAATGAGTACTAAATATAGGTACTCCCACGTCTTTAACAACCGTTGTTTTAAAATGCTTAGGTACATATAGGTATGCATATAGGTAATGTCGGTAGTTTAATATTTAATTAGTTTCCTTTACACATGCTGTACTACAAAACTTTATTAATTTATTAACAAAACTTTGCTTCCATTTATTTGTTTGATTAATTTTAACAAAGTCTGGATTTTGCAGATTATTGGTTTATGAAAACATTATTTTAATAATCGACTATCGTTGACCTTTTCTAAATAAAAATAATATGCAATGCAACACAACATACATGCTTATTTCAAAATTTCAGGCTTATCCATCTTATCCATGTGTATGTGCATTGTGCATAGCGCATGCTACCCCTGCCTTTGTGACTTTTTAGTGAAGACGCCATTCATTCCCTCTTCTGCCGCTGCTGCGAGAGGATATATTTCGGGAGAAAAAAATATTTTGCAATTTTAATGTAATTTGAAGTCCAAGAAAAATGCTGCGTATAAAAATCCAACGGACAAGGGTTGTACAAAACTGTTGTATTGTATAAGTTTTGAAGAAGCTTGTACGGTATGCTGCGCTACATACAACATACAGTTGGTGGCTGGTTCCTGTGTGTTGTGTATCATGTTCGTGCATTCGTAACCGTGGACTGGTGGACTTCGGCATGAACCATGCACGACTTGGCTTACGGATTCGTGGGATTCGTGTCCAATATAGATGGATAGATGATCAAAGTTCAGAAAGTATCTAACAAGTCTTCATCGTTAAGATGGTAACTACTAACTACTGTGTGATTGCATTATTGTGGTTCTTTTCAAGATAAATCATGTAAATCCAAATTTTGATTTATTAGCCATACTGCCATATACTGATGATCGTACCGTAAAATTTGCTTTAAAATTTTGAAAACTAGTGAGCTTGAAGAGTACAAGGAACTACTTGTTCCATATTCAAGTTCAAAGTTATTTTAGTTGTTTTGAGTTTAAAACAACTGCATTGATATGGCTGACCATGATCTTGGTAACGGAGAACAACTTTTAAGTGATGAAGAAGACGTACAAGTAGGTGTTGCCAGCTCAGATGCAAATGGCTGGAACAACGGTGAACCCGAGAAACCCGATTATGTGTCCATCCGATCAATCCGATCAGCTACTAAAAAGAAAAAACGCACCTTACCATGTATCGGAGGATGTTGGAAAATGCCACCTTATCCAACTAGTAGATCTACTTAATTTTAAATTTTTAAAATATTTAAATAAATATCAGCAGTTAGGGTTTTTTGCAATCCTGTAATGCTTTTGTAAGAAAAATTTTAATGAGTGCGTACCCGGTAATTATATATTATTATTATATGCAGTTGGGTTAGCGGATGTAAAGGACCCCAATTTCGGGAGACTGTTTGGCGCAGAATATGTTGGCACCCTGTTTCTGGTTTTCATTGGAACTATGTCGGTTGTTTGTTCAGCACAGAATCCATTGTCTGAAATCAGATACTATGTACATAAAGATCGCACTAATGTTTCTTTCCGAGCTTTTGTAAATGAAGGAGGTCCTCAACCAATTACCGTGCATGTTGCGCTTGCTTTTGGAATTGTTATTGCATCAATGGCTCAAGTTAATGCTCTCCAGTTTGAAAACTCAACTTTTATATCTTGATCACAAAATTTTTTTTAATAGATACTTTTATTATAATAAGCTTAATAAACTCAAATAAATAATATTTTTTATACCTGGGAAATGCAGCTTGCTTAAAGCATTGTGTTATACTGTTGCGCAATGCCTGGGGGGATTAAATGGAGCTTTATTCACCTGGGTAGAATCCTCGTTTAGTTTAACTTATTGAAGTACTTATTGATTATTTTTCTAAACTCACGTCCCCAAATGTTTTTGCATCAAGCTCCTTACAAAAGATATAAGAATGAATACTTTGCTCGGTTTTGCTGACCCCGACACAGGAGAACACGTAACGCACAGACCTGGCTTGGAAGGACCTGATATTGACAATGACTTTCCGAACTGGGGTATGGGAGCCAGCACTTTGGCTCTTGGGGTGAAACAGTTTCCTGATGGAGTGCTGACGGAAGTTCTTCTCACTTTCTTTTTGGTGTTTGTCATTTGTGCAGTATCTGACGATTTACGGAAAGATATCAAAGGTAAGATTTTTACTCCTGAGAAAATTTGATTTATTTGCAGACGTTCAAATGTACATTTAGTGAGTGCGCTCTAAATTTTTTTCCAATGCATTAGGTTCAGCTCCTTTGGCAATCGGACTTGCTGCTTTTGCATCTCATGCTGCAGGAGTAAGTACTCTAAGTACAGACAGAACTACAAAGAATGACTTTTACAAAACTTTCCATATGCTTATGCAATATATTTCATATTATATAAATGCAGTACAATTTACAAAGTAAAACACCCATTTGCAATTTTTGCAAAAAAACTGAATTCAGAACACAAAATGTCATACACAATCAACTTGGTGATAAACTTACTTTAATGTCACCATAATTTTGTCAATGTCTAGATAACTCTCACTGGAAGTTCTCTTAACCCCGCTCGCAGTTTTGGTCCAGCCATCTTTTCACACGCAGCACATAGGTGGTCTCACCATTGGGGTAAGATATTTTCACATAATCAAAAATAATTATTACTTCGAAACTAATGTGTTGCATATTAGATAGGCATATTTCTAATTTAATGTTTAAAATCCTGTTTTCTCACAGTGTACTGGATTGGACCAATCTTGGGAGGTTTGATGGCTGGCTTCATCTACACAGCCTTTTTCAACGAAAGGCCATCAAAATCTGAAGGAAAATGATGTGAAAAAGAAAAAGCTGCTAAGTCCACCCCGGAAAAGGAAAAGAGCGCTACAACTATCCGTACTGGTTCTTAAGTATGCCTTTTAGTAAAATCTTTTTCAGAATAATTATTATATTAATTTGAAATCTACAAATGTCTCTAAACGTCAAAACTAAAATCTATAAAAATACTTTTATCATTTTTTAAAAATCTTGAAACTTTTGAAGCTGCAAAATTATAAAATTGTCAATTTGTCACTACAAATCCTTGAAATAAAATGCTTAAATATTTCATCACCAGTAAAAGTGTGTCCTAATGTATCATTGCTTTGAATTTCATTATTATAAAGCTGTTTCATAATATCTGAAAATAGAGCTACTTATTTACTACTCAAACATATCATGAGGGTGATTCTTTCACGCGTGTAAAATTACATGCCACACTTGTTATTGTGATTTTGTGGTTTGTTTGGAGGGAATATAAAAAAAATATTTAAAAGACGTAAGAAGATGTTAATTAACTAATCCCGTTTGAAACATAACATTGGTTGGCTGACTGCCTGCAATTGATTGTGGTTGTAAACTGGAAACTCCATTCATTTTCCATACGAACGCGCACGCTTTATATGCAAACTGAAAACCTTTTCAAGACATAATTTAATTGAAAATACCAAAGTACAAGCGAATTACAGTTCAAAGCCCTAACTCATGATTCAACAAAATATTTGAAATAGAGACAAAGTTTTCCTTGTCAAGAAGCACGTGTAGAAAAACCACACAAGAAATACAAAGTTTACTTCACTATTGCTGTGCAGACGACCCTGTATTACCTTACCCCATTTGTATTGCAACATCATCACTGGATTTATCCAGAGACTGCATTTTCTATGTAGGTACTACAGTTTTTTATGTGTGTGTAGCAAAATGTGGCATTCCAACAGTTTGCTGAAATTCGTAAATGTGGTGATAGTGTATGTATGTGACCATTTAAATTTTCCATTTTTACAACAGAATACCGGAAAACAACAACATGACTTATTTTCATAGAATATTTTGTGTGGAGCACGCCATGCCGAAAAAACTGCTTAAAAACTTGTTCCTTTATTTGCAATCATGTACGTCAGTGCCTCGTGCAGTTGGGTGAGGGTCTCGTTTTTCTAAGACAAGCCTCGTTTTTTCTGTGGTTGTGTAGTCTGAGATTTTCTTAGTATTTTAGTATTATTCATAATCCAAAATAACAACAAGTAATAATTTTTGCCAAAATAATCAACCAACGAGCAGTGTTGCTGATGCATCTTCAACTTATTTTTTTTTGCTTTTGCTTTTGCTATCTTATCTGCTTCTTCTTCTTTATTACAATGATGACTTACACACCATCAGCACCACCACACAAGCAGTAGTATGAGTGAGTGAGTGACTGTCCAATTCCAATCACTAATCGCCAATAACCTATCGACTGACTCTTTAAGAACTTGAATATATAATAAATATTACAGACTGCAGAAACAAGGAAAGAGTTATCTTTAAATAAATTGGTATATGAATACAAATACAACAATATTGTCAAATTCCTTTTTGCATGCAATGTTTTTTACATGCGGATTCACTTGATGATGATGACACACGGTGCAATATATTGTAAGTTATATTATGCCTTCTGCCTACTACTGAAAACTAGTAAAAACATTATTACAAAGCAATGTAATGTTTTATTGATAAGTGTATTGGATAGTATATATGGTATTTATGGTAATGATAATGCTGCTGCTGCTACAACTAAAAACTTTTTTTTTGCATTACCTATGTCGCTTCTGAAAATTGAATAGACACCACAACAAAATATGTGTGTATTATTTTCTAGGTATAAATTGAACATATAATTTGTATGGCTTATACACAATGTCAATGTGTAAAGCAAGGCAAGTTGTTCAAAAATGCTTGAAAATGAGTATCAGTGAAAAGAAACTCTCAGCTTACATATAGCGGCAAGGGATTAGCCAAAAGCAAAACACTAGTTGAGAACGCTGCTATTTATTAATGGTTGAATGTACAAAAACAAGTTGTAGCTTCGAGAGAGACAACAGTCGAGAGACAACAACAGTCAAGAGTTTCAGCGCTCTGAACGACCAGCTTCTTTTTCTTCGCCACCACCACGTTCATTTCGTTTCTTTTTTTTTGTATTTATCGTATCAAACCCCTTTTTTGAAAAAAAAAACATTGTTTGCCCATTCAAATTCAGAGAAGAAGCTACAAAGTTCTTTTTTTATACTTTTGAGATAAATTACACAAAATTTATTTGCATCCCGCGAGTTCTTTGGCATACGACACAAAAACAAAAAGGGAAAGATAACATACTTGTGAAAAAAAGTCGGTTTTCAGTTCTTAAATTAGCACTTTGACAAAAAAATAACACAACAAAAACATCAACATGCCTAAGAAAATGGACGAAGTTTTTGGCCTGAAAGAGGTCACCGAGCAGAGAGTTCCATTGTTTAAAGCACTGGTGGCAGAATGGCTCGGGCTTCTTCTACTCGTGTTTTTCGGATGCGGAACGGCAAACGGGGTTGCTGCAGGACTACCTCCAAAATGGAACGAGGGACTAGTTGACGGGAAAAAAGTTACCATTGGACTTCCAGCACATTTTGTAACATGCGTTTCACTCGCTTTTGGTCTCACAATCGCCTGCACTGCCCAGGTAAGTTTCATGTTTATTAGACCTTGCCTAAACTTTTTTTTTTCAAGTTGGAAAGTTGAAATGCAATGGTTTTCATATAAAAGTATTTGATAGCATGCTGACGTATACATTTGTGTGTACAGCGAAGAGATACACGATATACGTGCACGTAAAAAAAAGTACAAAAAGTAGGTAAAGAATGTTCCGTGGGGCATTCCGATACACAAGATAATTTCCCATTCATTAGAACCAGCAATTTTTATCTAGATCTAGTAATAGCATACTTTTACAAGTGTTTAGTTTCATGGCACAAAAGATAAATTGCCAATGTCAGTGCACATCAATTTGTCATTTTGAGCAAATTGTACATCAAGCAAGAAAAAGAGGTACGTCCATTTGCTTTTTTGGTACGTGAACTTCACGTACAGGTAAAGAGATACAAGTAGTCAGTCAACAAAGTTTTCATTTCAAATGGACTCTTACAATTATTACACTAACTAAAGTACTTGCAAGTTACAACCTATCCGTTTCGCTGCCTGTTTGTACAGCCTAACTAGTCAAATGTTTTTGAAGCTTTTACTTGTCATACTTACATACAGAGAGTATGTATGCATTACATATTACCGAATACCAGCGTAACATGATAAATGAGTGAGCGCGCTCTATTATCAAGCAAGAGTAGGTAGATTGATTATTAGATACCAGAAGAGAGGAACAGCGCTACTTAACATAGAATTATTTAAAAACTCGGCTTCATTTTTTTTCAACACTATCGTCGTCATCATTCCTTCTCTCTCTCTCTCTCCTCTCATGCAAGCCATCCATCATGTAAAAAAGAAAGACTCACTTTTCACCACCGTCTATCATTATCATTACAATGTACCTTTTATAACGTATCATCATTATCATCATCATCATCATCATCATCATTATTGGAACAAGTGTATTTAAAAAAAGGCCTGTTGTATTGTGGAAGATTAAATACTTCCTAGCAGTCCAGCTGCGTTGCATGCGTTGATACAATCAGTGATCGGGGAGAGAGAGAGCAGTTGGAAATCGATATCCATTTAATTGAATACGCGTAAGCATTTCATGCTTCAAGTTGAAAAAAAAACTATTTTATTTATATATTTTGCCTTGATGCTTACTTGGCGAAATCAGAGAAACGCATACTTGTATATATATTATTATTATTATTGTACAAGTTCATTTTTTTTACAATATCAACAGACTTTTGCATGATGATTAGACTACAAAATGCACTTTTACTTCTCATATTTCCAGTATTGATTGAACGTATTTATCTTGAAAAATAACAAAATTGGTTTAGAGTTCACATTTGAAAAATGTTGAAGGTAGTACATTCACACGGAATGATTGTGACAAAAGATAAGCAGAACTCGTCCAATATAAACTATCATTTAGGTATTTACGACGATCGATAAGTGTTAATTCCAGTTTATACAATACCAACGAAAGTAAAAGTACGCAGACAAACAACCCGAAAGAAAAAAAACATTTTTTTGCACGCATGGGCATCTTTCGTTGGATACATATAATAATAATAATAATAAAACTTTTTTAAAAACCTAACTACCTACCTATTTTTATAATATATTCAAAGTTCATTTGAAAATGAGTAGGAAGGAGTAAGTAAGCTGAGCATGTATGCCCGATTAGGTTCATTGCATGATTGTCTAAGAAGAAAAACAAGATGTATACGTATTACATACCTAAGCAAAAATTTTACTTACTTAGAAAAGTTGTTTAGCCGCTTACCTCGGCTTTCCTAGTATACAAGGCAGGTCAACACGGCAGCCTATATAAACTACCGTATCACATTTCAATACAAAAACTTGCCAAAGTACCTTTTTGTACACTTCATTATCATTCGTTTTCTGCGAAGTCTCAATCAAAATGAACCAAATTTGATTGCACAGACGTCATTCCAATGATCGGAAACTAAAGCAGTGCATCATTGATGAATTTGTCTAAATGTGGTCCACCTTATAGTAGGCATAATCCCAAGTAATCCTAGCGCTGTTTACATCATCATATAATAACTTTACGTATCAAAGAAATCGATTCATCCAGTGTTGCAGTAAGTTTAGATAGGTGCCTCAAGTTTACTGCAAACAAAGTGAATGATTCACTATATATGTTATGGTGAAAAATAGCAAAGTGTGAGGTGGGGTTGTAAGATGTAAGCTTCTTAACTAGCCAGCAAAAGAAGAAGAAAAAAAAATTTACTGTAATAAAACTTTGTAGTAGGCTTTGATTGCAAAATGGTGATACCTATCACATCACATCACCCTATGACCAGCGGCTGATCTGATGAGTTACACCTTTAAATTAGCCATGAGTAATCTACTCCACGTAGGCATACAACAAACAAATACCTATACAATGTAAGTAATGCAAACCAGTAGTAGTAGGCAGCTTTAAAAAAAAAAAAAATAAAAAGAATGATGATTAAGAATCAACTGCAGCGTATATGTCGTCGTTGTGTGTTGACTTTGACTTTATGTAATTTCTTTAGGGGATGTGTACAAGGACAGAAAACGCCATGCGCGACATTTAGCTGTATGATATGATATTATATTATTGATTAATAGTAAACATTAAAAATTTATACACCAACAACAATAATAAAGCTCTGTGAAATACAGACATTAGTAAATATGTAAGTGAGCATCGATATCATAGCACCATTTGAAAAATCGTCTGCCTGCCACGATTCGTTTGTAGATGTGAAATAATAGCAATAAAAAGTAGACAGGGCATGTTTAATTTGACAGTTTACTTTGTGTGTGTAAAGCAAGCACTATGTAAACCGACATTACAACAAGCGTTTTGTAAGGACATTCGCCATGTAAGGATCACAAGTATAATAATGTAATATGCCTAAGTAAACAGAAGAAGTAAGAGAGAGAGAGAGAGAGAGAATAAAAAAATTCACGGCTATTAAATAGACGAATCTTTTTGTGAGCAGATAGGAATTTGTGTTTAATGGTTATTTTCACACTCCCTTACGAGTAACACGATAAAAGTAAATAAATGTCAGCATCAGCCAAAACAACAAACTCTTTTTTTTCAGTGTTGTTGGTAATCACACAAAAAAATAAAAGATGAAAATATACTTTCCATTTAAAAAAAAGAAAGAGAGTAATTCTTGACTCAGCACCAACAGCAGCAGCATTCAGCAGCTTCTTCTATACCACTTCAATTTATCCCAGTCAGCAAATTATTATTATTTTTTTCATGCTTAAATTATAATGTTTAATGCATATTAGTTATTAATATTAAAATAAATGATCAAATTAGCAACTGTTCAGTGCTATAAACAAGCTCATTAAATGAATAATAATAATAATATACTGTTTCAGATTTGACAAGTCATGTTTATACTGCTGGCATATTATTGCAATGATAGATAAGATGTTGGTTTCAGTCAAGTGGTCATAGTCAAACCACATTATTATTTTAACGAAGGTTTGCATTCTTATATAGACTAGGTCTTTCAACTGCAAAACCAGATTTTGTTGTTGTTTGTTTTCTAATGTTGTTAAAACGTCAGCAAAGTTGTGTCTACCACTAAAACTAATATAATTTTAAATGTATCATCAAGTTAGAATATATTGACAATGCAATGTTTTAAAGGAGACAAGACACACACACGTATTTATCATTTGCAAGTAGTATGGCGTCAACTCAATTTTTCATTTTTTTTGTCCACTGCACTCAAAATTTTCTTTTCCTGACAATATTTTGCCTGCACACATTGTTTTTTTGCATTATTATTAGGCAAAGTCTGGTTAGTACATGCTTCTCTACACGGGTCCTTAAAATAATCATAGCCCTCATTAACAACATGTTCTTAACAGCTTAACTTATGTGACTACAAGCAAGTGCATTTTTTTGCTTAAATAAGGAATGAATCATTCAATCAGAACAATTTAAAATGTCACTTTTTGTGCACTCCAAAAAGACAACAGAGTACTCCCGGTCATCGCTCGTCGACGTATGTCGTGACAAGCGAAACCATCATCATCATCATCATCATCGTATCACTTTCATAATAACCAATTATGAACTAATATAAACTTCACGGTATAATTCCGACTGGTTATCCTCGTATAAATAAATCATGTTTCATTATTGCTTATTTCATTGTCAGTCTCTTTTTTTTTTGGTTTTTACCAAAGTCTGGAGAGTTTGACTGTTGGCTTCTCTGTTGTTGTTTTGTAATCGTTGGTTCGTTCGTTCGTTACTACAAAAAAGTCTAAATTTTCTTTCCCGTCGCAGCGTGGTTTTTGGCTTTCCGTTCGACATTTTTTGGTCAACACGAAATGTCTCTGTTGCTCACTTTCTTGTAGTATCCGGCATGTTGTGCTCTAATTTTACTAACTGTACTGTTGCCAGACCGAAACGGTGGTGGTGGTGGTGTGTTGCTGATGATGATGTGGTAGCGAGTATGTGTAATCATATAATGTTAATTTTAGCACTTTCAAAAAAAATGTACGGAATTGCCTCTACTGCAACTTTAAAAAAAAATATATATATAAATACTTCGTATACGAAACCAACTTGTATATAACATTATACCAAGAACTCCCTCGCGGTTCAATAGTACGTAACATGTATATTATGATGTCCAATAAGTTGTTGGCTCATCCACGCGCTTAATTGATCAAATCCGTTGTTCTCTTGCACGCTATAATAAACTATGTATGTGTCATGTCCGTTGAAAGTGAAACATATGCCCACATGCATTCTCCACTCTATTACTTATAAGGGGTTATGGTTAGATCGTTAAAAATTTTCGTGTCAGTTCAACCGCAAAACTTTGCTGAGCAGTAGAAGAAGACGAAGAAGAAGAAGAAGAGGAGTTCGTTATGCCTATTAAACTAATAATGTTTAAAACGTCAAGTCAGAGAGGAAGAAATTTGATATTGCTGGTGTATTATAGTAATCCAGTAGAAGAAGAAGAAGAAGATAAAGGATTTTTTTATTACATAAAAAACTAAACATTGTGATGAAGAAGGAAAGTACACTTAAGTATGAGTTAATAGGTAGGTACTTGTTCATATAAGTGCCTAAACTGGAAGCGTGTGTCGCTTCCTACATACTTCTGAAATTAAAACAGCTATAGCGTTAACATTAGAAGACAGCTAAATAAGTTTCTGTATGCATAGACCACGCATATATAAAAATATTATAAGACAGATTTTTCGACATAACGGAATACATATAGTCTCCTTGTTAAGCAATTTCTTGCTTACAAGCTTCTAGAAACAAAGGAGGCTTCGTTTTTCCAGAGATGTTGACTCAAAAATATTATAAGAAGATAATGATGATGATAATGATGATGATAATAATAATACTTTAAATCAGATAATGTAGCATGTACCTCGATTCTTGGTTATAACAATGACACGCTGAAAATAGACTCAGCATGCTACTTGACGCATCAAACAAATCATGGCTTATTTTTTTGAAGTGCAAGTGCATCATCTTATCAAATGCCTAAAAAAAGGTATATAAAATGTATGAGCTCCTGTATAAGTATGTATGTGTAGGCAGGCAGGCACATTACAATAACAACAATATATAAACTTGCTTGAAAAGGCAAACTCGTATAACTGGAAGTTGGGTAATAATAGGTTCAACTTGATGATCTCGTCTCTTTTTTATTGTTCAAAATGTTGTTTTAATTCGTCTTGGTTTTTTTGGCATCGGGCAAGTAGATTTTGTACAGAGATGCAATGATATATTTTTTTTATGATATACCTACACACAAAATGCAAAGCATCTCCTTCTAATTACGACGCTGCTGCTGCTGCTGTTGCTGCTACAATAAATAAATGAAGCAAAAGTGAACCAACTGCAGCAAAAGTTAACAACGATATAGCAATGTTTATTCCCATAAAAATTTACCCATTGCTATATAGAATGATGATGATATTTTAAATGCTCATTCATAACATATGCATATAGGTATAATAAAGCATACATACGTTGCACTGCCAGATTGCTGTGTGTCGTGTCGTGTGTGGCACGCTGTACACTGTACTAGTAGAAGAGTGCGAGGAAG
>JAHZMT010003933.1:0-48901 GCA_027743785.1 Sinhomidia bicolor
TTAGAGCTAATACGTTACAAGTTATCCAATCCTCCATCATGATAGAAAAAAAGAAGACTCCTTTTTATACAAAATATCTGCAAGGCTAGAGAGTATCAAGAACATGCTTCCGCTGAGGGACTATCATGTATGCATCATGAAAAATGGATATAAAAATCCGGTAAATACGTATACATTATAGATATGTGATGATGAAGATAATGTCGATGATATTCATAATGATTTCACCACCACCACCACCATCATGAGCGGCAGCAACATCATCACTATTTTCATCCTCCCTCGCCATCATCAACAAAAAAATACTCGGTTGAAACCGCGAGTGAAAGTATGACTCCTTCTTCCGATGACAGTCACAGTAGCCCTTTGTACTTTTTTCCTGGGTACGTATACTCTATATAGTTTTCTAGGAAAAAAATCAGGTACCGCTGAACTGCCTCTTTGTTGATCTAATCTTATGCTTTCTTCAGTTTCTTGTTCACATCGTATTATCATCGTATACAAGAGCATTTTCAATGAAATCCTCAATCCTCCTTGTATTTGCTTCCATAGAAGAGATCAGCAAAATAGAAAAAAAGTGTTCAAGTATCATGTTAGCTTTTATATCGTATATCTGGGTATTTCGATGATTGAAAACATAGTGTTCAATTCAAAATGCCAGTCCAGACAGGTTCACCTTTCATGTATAGTGCCTATAAATAAACGTGAAATACTTTCTTCCTTCCTTTCCACTTTCCTGTGTATAATCATCATATTATCTATCATGTTTGTCTCCATTCATCCAACTGAAGGCATTTTTCATATGCCGGAATGATTAGGTACGACAGATTTATATCTTCAAATAATATGTAAATAAATCTCTAAATATTTGCACTTGCTGGAAAACCCAAAACATTTTATCACTTTTATTTGCTTACTTCATTCAGCAGACAAACTCAAACTGTTTTCCACTATGCTTTGTACACATTGTATGGAGGAGGAAGCCTATATGAATAGTTTGCTTTACTGAATTGTGTGGTAGAAAGCAGAGAGAAAGAGAGCGAGCTGGTGGAAAACTGGAATTTGATAGAATTTTGCATGTATATAAGGCGTGTGTACAAAAGCGAAAAAAATGATAATAAACCGAAAATCAAACATTGAAAAGGTGCGAATACCGATAGTAGCAAAATTAGAAATTTTAACGACAGCTTTTAATAGTTGTTATTTCTGTTATTAAAAATTGAACCTGAACTGTCTTTAGACCCAAGTATTTGAATGATAAAACAAAATTAGCTCTTTTGTCTTTTGATATGTATACTATGTTCAAATGGACAGACGAACAAAAGAAGGACAGACTTGAACATTTACAAAGGTGCTAATTTGCATTCGCACCTTAATAACCAACAATTTATAAAACGAGTAAAATTCCTTATTCTTCTTCACCTGTCCATTTTATTAATTCTATTTTTATCGGAAATGCTATTACTACAACCAACCAGTACATTATATTATATACGTATATACAACACAAGCCATTACACACTGCAAACACACACATACACTTGAAAAATATTACCAACTCATTGCTCTAGCATTCACTTCTTTTTCTTCTTTTTCTTCCTCTTGGCTTTGCAAGGAGATGCTTATATTTACTTACTGAAATCATCCTACCTTTCATCTACTTTCTCCATTCCAATCTCGCTCCCCAGCTAGTATTTACTCAATCCTGGCTACCGATCACTGCACTACTACAATAGTATATAGTAATGCTGGCTCTTCTTCTGGTAGCCCAATGTGCTGGTGCTGGCACGGATAGCACTGTCATTTTATAAATATATACATGTACATATATACTCATCATCAGCCAGCAGCATGCATGCATGCCTATACTTTATGTTAACACTTATATAACCCCTTAGAGTACTACTTGAATACCTTTCTTCTCTTTGCATTGTGAGTTTTTTTCTCCTTCTTTCTTTCTCTGCTTGTATTTTATAGGATCGATACATTATTTAGCAGTCCATAAACACATGTTCAAGACTAATAATAACTCAATCAAAATCTCACGGCTTATTTCCTCTTCTCCTTTCCTCAAGTGATCCAGTGATTGCAATCATTATTATTTTTTATACCTGTGTACTTACTTATTTACAAGGATTACATTTGCGTTTCTATTATTATTATTGTTATCATCTTCATCACGGAAAAAAGGAGAAAAATATAAAAAAGGTATTACATACTTGGGATAGCAAAATACATAGCATTTTTTTCATCCATCCATCCAACAGACTTTTTGATTGGTAGTGTAAAAAAAAGAACTGTTTGTGTTTTTTTGTGAAAGTATTTATTTATCAATGGATTAATAATCTCTGTAGATTGTGCCCGAAATACGTTATATGTATTTTTTCCACTTAACTTATCTATAAACGCTGAGTGGAGTTGAGTGTTATTGGCAATTTTAGCCGAATTTCTGGAATGCTAAAAAGGGGAAAATAGTAATAATAATAATAAGAGAGCAAGAAAGAAAGAAAGAAAGAATAACCGTTGTAGTATTGTTGTTTGTTTCTCCTGCTGCTGCTGTTTATTGTGTATATTGTAAATAAGTATATTAGACTAGTAGATTACACTAATACTTAATGACCTTGAGTACTAGTAGTAGCAGTACTAGTACTAGTGTGCATTTGACTACTATTACCATTTTTTTAGTATTCTCCCCACTTTTATATTATTCTTCATCGGCTATTACCAGCACTTGTGTCGGATTATTATTATTATCACCGTTATTGTTGTTACTAAATGAGAGCGGAGAGCAGTAAAAAACCTTACTAATTTTTTGCCATTTTCTTTTTCACTTTTTGTTCTCATCATAATACTACAAGAGAAGCAAATCACACACCTTAATCAAATCAAAAAGAGGAAATCGCCTTCATTTCTCCTTCGTCAGTCGTACCGTTCAGTAGAGAGCGTCTTGTTAAAAAAAACTTGCTTTACGACAGCAAATCTCTTGACTATCTCTATACATTTTTAGCGTATGTGTTTTGTACCTTCCTTTTGGCTACAAGCAGAGGTGAAATTGGGTTTAATTTAATGGCTTCCATTTAGTCAGTTCGATTGGATAAGAAGAAACAGTGTACTTTTCTTTCTTTCTTTCGTCAGAGTTAAACCTTCAAAACGTTTCCATCATTTCAATACAGCTAATTTTGTTTTTTCTCTGATACTTTGTATTTTGCAGGAGGACATGGATCATTCCGCAGTAGAATAAAATTATTTTTTTCCTGACTAATTAGTGTAAATGACCGTTCAAGTAGTGAAAACCTAGTCTGTGATTACACAAGAAATTAAAAACAAAAAAAGAGAAAAGAGAAAAGAGTTTTCTCACTATTTTTTTCTTCTAAACCTATAAATTACGTAGTCTACAATCTGTTTGATTGCTGGTTGATCAAATTATTGATTATAAACAAAAATCTCTATTTTTATTAGCCTGTGATTTGTAACTGTAATAAAACAGTTTGAAAGCCTATTTTATAATCCTGCAATACAATAATTTTGTAAACGTTTGTAATAAGAGAAAGTAAAAGAGAAGTTTTGAAAAAATGGCACCTCCACTCAAAGATTTAGGATTGCTCAACCCAAGTCGTACAGCTTTCTTTATGTGCGACATGCAGGAAAAGTTTCGTCCTGCAATGCTTCACTTTGATGAGGTTGTGACAGTTGCCAGAAAAATGGTAAGAAAAGTTTTTCACTAAGCATTTTTTTTGTGTAAACTGCATTAAAATATAGATATGCACAACATAAAAGACTTTCATATAAGTACATATATTCGCTTTGTATTAGTCCAGACGCTCAGTCGCATTGTTGCTTACTTGTGGCGCCATCAGGCAATGTAATTTCCTATATTTTATTTCCGTACTGATTAGTATAGGATTTTGTTTGTTGGTGAACGCGGAATACACAATAGAGAAAGTAAGCATTTTACCTTATTAGAAAAAACAAGAATAAAAGCCATCTGCATCTAATTAAAGTAAAAGTTGTTGCAAAAATATTTTGTTGTAATCACTTTTACTGTTGACAATCACGAACATGCTAGCACTAAACAAGCTCAATTTAAAACAAAATTTGCATACAAACAGGTACTCACGGCAATTGTTGTTTTAGATGTAGAGACTCATCCAGCCGAGCCTAAACAGGGACTAACAAAATTCGATTAGTCCCTCATAAAAACAATTCGGCTTGTTTCAAGTTTCCCTGAAAAAGATTGTTCTACTTGCTATATGATGGATTCAATTATTATTGACCATTGACTAGACAGGTAATTGTACAGAAAGTCAAAGAGTTTAGATAGCAATTTATGTTGACTTTGAAAGTGAAAATTTTTATCATTGTGCTTTGATCCCTATTAATGCTATGCAAATTCGCCAAGTTTAAACAGCTCATTTTCTACACAATCTGGTCAGTAAAATTGACTCCAATTTCTAAAACGAACAGTATGCCTATGTGCTATATACTTTTCAAATATTTTTGTGTCATTAGTTCCTGTTAAAGCGGTGTAAACCAACTTGCAAAAGTCACGTTGATTTGATAAGATAAACTTGATGCATAAAAATTTATTCGTCATAAAACTACCCAATCAAAAAATGCTTGGAAGGTTTCCGACTACAAGTCTTTTACTACAAACATGGCTCATTATTATAGCTTTATTCATTTACTAAACGGCACGGCACTATATTATTGCTTTGATCAAGCAAATTTTATGGCTTTATGGAGACAAGTAAAAGTTTTATGCCTTTCTAATAGTAAGTAAAACAATCAGTTTTTTGCTTAACGGTATGCCAAGACTGTAATGACGATATAACTCGCAGAGCCGTGATATTGCCAGCTATTATAATAGTTTAACCGGGCGCAAACCTGTTTGTTTGTTCGTGTGCATTTCATATTTGCATAACTATGTACCAATACCTAGTAATGTCCCGGAAGTTTGTATATGCAGTTCATCAGGAGAAAGATTTTCATAACATGTTATTCCCATTAAATTTACTGCTACTGTTATTACGTTTTCTGTTATTACACACGTAGTCTCATTATAGGAGGGAGTAATGTTCAAAATAATAATAATAATAAAAGACATTTTCTTTGTGAACGCTAAACATTAAACTGCACGCTAATTGAAAGAAAATGACAAGATTCGTACAACTATAAATGTGTTAATATATATGCTGCCGTACGTAATCTAAAGCTTTGCATTATAAAAATTGATAAAACAAAAAAAAACGTATAGGTAGCCACTCAGAAAATACGGTTTTTGCAGTATCTACTTAAAGTTAATGGATTATTTCATAAATGTAGTATTTAAATATATTAAATGAGACTTTAGCATATACATTTATAAAATGTCAAGTTATTTGGTGTCGCGTGTTTTCTACCGTGAAATCGGAAAGACGGCAGGTATCAACTGGTATTCACAAAACGTGCCGCATGCATGCCATTTCATTTGAAAGACCATGAAAGAACTTTTATGACACATTCCTCAAAAAGTTATATAGCTAGCGCCAAATATCAGATAAAGAAAAGGGTTCAAAAATGTGTTGCGGTTAAGTACTGCTGCTACTGCTGGTGGGCAAATACTTAAACATGTATGTATTATACACAAATATGAAAATATCGTGCCAAACATTGCCGATTCCAAGTCATATATCATATGGCGAGAGAGATCTGTATCATAAAACTATGCAAATGAAAATATGTTTAACACATTTAACTTTCATTAAAATATTTTGTGCACAATACAACTATTCTTAAGACTCTGTACATTACCACCCCTGAAGAAGTCCACAAAAAGGAATGCAGATGTAGGCATTTTTTCTGATTGTGAGTTTTCAGAAATTGGCGACAAAAAATAAAATACATTGAAACGGCAAGTTTTACCGTATATTTTACAAATTACAATCGAAATAAAAAATTTCATACCATGTTTACTGTCATAGTAGAGGAAATTAACTAAATTAAAGTCTTGAATCTGCTATCGCGAGTTTAAGATGACTACTGAAAAATTCGGATTCTATTATATTTTTAAAGTTTCGTCATAAAATACATTTGCGGATTATACAAAGTCAATTAAATCTCAGCAAGTCTATGCGTCAATATTTTTACTGTTGACATGCTGTAAAAATATTGCAGACAGATATTATTAAAATAATAGCAAGCTCCAGTATATGATTTTTGAACACATTTTATCATTTAAACGAGAACACACAGTGTATAATACAGGCAGAAATTTGCAAATTGCATTTTTTCGATATACAGGCGAAGAATGTGGTATATGTATGCATATATAATAGCTATACATATAGCCACATACAATAATACTAGTTCAAATATAGTTCACTTACTGTCTTTTGTCGCAGTGCCAAAATAATATTTTACATTTCAACATTGACCTTAAATTGTAGAAAATTGGGTAAAGGGTAATGCAGATATTCAGCTAAAAGTACCAGAAATCAAGGGTGCTTCTTCTTGGCAAACAATTGCAATTGCAAGCTTCGCAAAGCATAGAATAAAACCGGCTGAGCCGTAAAGTGAAAGTTTTATTTTAAAACCCAAATAGATTCAAGTTAGGGTAGTAACCGGAAACTGCCCCATCTGCACATATTGAAAGGATTTTTTTAAATGTCTGCTGAAGTATCCCAAAACAAGCTTTTTTGCTTTGCTATTTCCAAAATTTCCTTCAAAACTATCGGAGATCTTACACAATTTAATCTGTGTAAAGTAGGCGTAGAAATATGAAGGGTCTTGCCTTGCCCCAGATTGACTGCAGTCTACGGCTACTTATAACTTATTTGTTAACACTAGGTTTTTGTCAAGAAATTTGAGAATATGTTACAATTAGTTTAATATTATTATATAAAAATACGATAAAGTTCCAACGCGTTTTAATAGAAATAGAGGACTTTTCATTGTGCATCCTTGAAGAATGAAGATTGTCTGTTTATCCAGATAAATTTTTACTATATACAGAGAAAGAGGGGTGTCGTCAATCTTTATTTCGCTTTCAACCTCATCCATTTTCATTTTGAAAATATCTCATGGGATAAACAAAAGTAGACCGTTAACGTGTGTATCGATATAAATGGATATGCATTCTAATATATAACTACGAAGAGGGACCATATATAGTGTATTGATTTAAAACCCCATTTAACTTTATGGTTTTCTAAAGAAAAAAGCTTGAAGGAAATTATAAATAGCTCTTATTAGACTCCATTCACTAAGAAAAGACTTTGACACTTTTTCTAGACCCATTCATTAAGAGTTAAAAAGTAAAAATTTTGTTATGAAAATGCTTTATATAAAAATATTAGCGCCATTAATATTGATTTATATTTTGTATAGTACAAGTTTCTAAGAATTTTTGTCTCAACTTTCTTCAATAGGAACTAAAAGACGACAAGTCGTTATAATATTTATTATATGAAAGATAATTTGGCAATAATATTTTAACGTGTTTATTTCCCATCATTCAACCCACATAAAAGAGAATGAAACTTATCTGACATCACATCATTCACAGTCTTTTCAATAATTACATAAAATTCAACATTACTTATGAATGTAGGCTGCATAGTTCTGAGTAGATGACATTCGTAACGTAATACACGATTATTATGGACAACACGTTGGCACTAGTTGGCAGATATATGAGAGAAACATGTCAAAAAATACAAAGATCGTACTTTTATAATGAAGGCAAAAGTAAGTTTTGGTTGTCGTCGTTGAAAGTCAGTGCATGTCGTAGGTTTAAAAAATGAACAGTCTTATTATTAACATTAGAATTTGAGATGAAGAGTATGAATGTACGAATTTACTCAAACTGTACACTTTATTTGTTAATATGCAGTTCATTTTATATGAAACTCTTAAATATATAAAATATATAATTTGGAAGCTTAAGTTAGAATTACGTGATGTCACGTCTAAATATTGAGGCATACTTGCTAATAAGGAAGCTAGTTTGTATCCCTTTTCCGTTTCCGAATAATAGTAATGCTTTCTCCTGTGAAGCAGAACATGGCGAACTAGAAAGTACAAGAAAATAAACCAAAGACCCAACACAACTCAAATAAATACACTGCGACAGTGTCACTTTACACATGAATCATGTCTCGTAATCATTGTAGAATAATTCTACTAGAATTAAATGGCTTTTGATTTCAAGGATTAAAAAACTGCCAGTTCAATGTGTATAATCTCAAACTGCTTCGCTACCAGTTTAATGTGCCATTTAATTGTTCACATTTAGTTTGAAAAATTGTGACACAAAATATTGACACAATGAAAAGCTTGATAATTTTTTTGCTATTTCTTTGATGGTGACAGGTAGAAGTGTCAAAAGTAATGGCTATTCCATTAATTGTAACGGAGCAATACCCTCGTCAATTAGGGAAGACAGTAGCTGACATTGATGTAAGCAAAGCTTTGATCATAGTTCCTAAGACAAGATTTAGCATGATCGTTCCAGAAGTTGATAGACTTTTACATTCTCTCTGTGATGGGGTCCTGGAAAGCATCGTTCTGTTCGGAATCGAGGTTTGAAATATTTATTTATTTATAATGCCTAAACGTATAAATTTATGCAAGTAGGTAATCTGAAAAAGTTTCCGTTCTTGCACGTCATTACATTACAGACACATATATGCGTAGAGCAGACAGCTATTGAACTTCTTTCAAGAAATTTAAAAGTGCACATAATCGCCGACGCCAGTACTTCACGAAACCAGGCAGACCGACTACTAGCTATCGAGGTACTAATTTTGTGCTAAACATTTCCACACATAGGAAATATCTATAATGGGAATACAAATATGGTTAAATGTCGTGTTACTTACCTTTTCAGCGACTTCGACAAATTGGATGCTTTGTGACAACCAGCGAAACGGTTATTTTCAAAATGCTAGGGGACAAAGAAAATCCAAAATTTCAAGAAATCAGACATTTGGTCAAAGAGCCATCCCCTAATACAGGTTTGACTCCGTTTCATGGTCGTTGAACATGTAACTCTGATATAAATATAGATGTAAAAAATGACTCTCGTCAAAATATTCCAGCAATTTGCATCAATTTATATAACGCTAACATAACATACTTCAAAAAGAAAAATGACAGGACTGTGTATGTAGTATAATACTATATTACATAATAATGAAATAATAGTTACTGACTAAAGTGTACTCGAACAAAAAATTCATATTACTATTATTCTATGAACTATAAAAAAAAACATGCAATACATAATTCATATTCTTTCGCTCTATAGTTTCTAAAACAAATTACGTATTATAATATGACATGCAATTAATAATATGAACTTCATGAGCCTGATCAAAGTTGAAAAAAATCAATATTAAATTAATGCAATCAAGTGCATCTCTAGAGAACCTCTCCCTGGTTGGAGAGGGGCAAGTAAATACATAGCTATATTGTAATAAAAAAAAGAAAGGGTAGTTTTTGATGCTATATGGTATTAAATAAATATTGGTAAATATATATATATATATACCAAATTATTATATATTTATTATAGTTTATTGTATAGTTATAAAAAAGATTGTATTTGGTCATTATTAGCTCATTAAAAAAAATCAGCCAAAGTCAAGCAAAGTGAAATTGACATGTTTAACTGTAGATATTTGTCATTTGTGATCACAATTCACAAAACATGGAAGGGTACCATCAGTATTAGTTACTACCTATTATGAATTCGAGGGTATATAATTGTGTTGTGGTAAGCCAAATCCTAAGTTTATCGATTATTATAAAACGTATGGGTGAGCAATGGTGACGAATTAAAAATGAAATGGAATCAAAACTAATATTTGATAAGGGTACATATATGACGGACGAGGTAAATAAAATTATCCATGTTAATTGTGCAAATTCAGTAGTTCTTGTATGGAAATGGAAATACTTACATTTCAGTTGAGTTTGGAAGTAAAGCGGTGTTACATTTTTAGAAAAATTTTAATTGACAACCATTAAATTTAATTCAATTACTTTTTGGTTTTTAGGATGCCAAAGTTGAAGTATTAATTTAAAATGTCACTGAAATAGTTTCATTGTGTTCTGAGTTCTGGTTTAGAACAGAGATTATAATAATGTTTTTAAACTCGAATAGTTAAAAATAAAACTTGGCTCAATTTTATTTAAGTTTAGATTCGTTTTTCGAAATTGTTTAATTTGAATGAAAGAAAGTTTGTTAAATTTCTAAACAATAGATTCATTAATTTTGATTCCTTTAAAAAAATTATGTATTTGCTATTGCTATAATTTACCAAATATGAATCAGTAAAACCTCATGTCATAGGTCAAATGGCCAAATAAGTTGAATTGTTAATAATATGTATACTTTTTTCCTTTGCAAATAAAAGCATTATTATTCAATATTCTTCGCAGCGGATACTCATTATTGACTAACGACAAGCGTCAAATTAAGTTGCTTTTGAATTTTTCTCATTTTCCGATTTTCATGCAAAAAAAGATGGCTTCATTTATTTACGCAAGTACATTTCATTTTCATTTCCCAGCATTTGAATTTCCCTCTCACCAAAATAATCTCGAGTCAACATGAACTGAACGACTAAAATACAAACGGCGGCGGCGCAGCAGTAATCAATTAATCAGTGTATTTGGTACTTGGTGTACTCCGTCCCTTCTTTCACTTTTGCTGCTGATGATGGATGATGATGATGGTGAATTGGTGAAGGAAGAGTGTTGTAGAAACGTAATTCTGACGAAAAGTTTACAAAGCCGTCGCCGCCTTTTGGATCATAGTGTTAATGTGAATAGCAAGCACTTGGAGTTTTCTCAAACTCTGACACATTCTCCCTGCCCTTTCGCCGCGCCGGCGCCTACTTCCAATAGACTGAGCATGTATGTGTACATGCTTGCGCTTCCTGTGCGCAGTGTGCCGCCGTCCAAAAAATTCCTTCTATAATCTCTGTCGGGTATTAGCTTGGCATGATTTGATTATCCCTACTTTGCTTACTTACTTACTATACTATTTTGCATTTCTGCATCATCGCATACATTATCTAATGCTCTGCCCGTCTTGCCTGATTTAACTTGTCAAAGTGCACCAAACATTTTTTGTCCAGTATCGTCGTTCGCTCGCTACTTCTTCCTTCTCACTCTTGTTGAGATTTCGTTCGATTTGATGAGTAAGCGAGTAAGATTTTTTTTATTCTTTCTTTTATTCTGCTCACACAACAGCCATAGCCGAGTTAGTTCTTAAGTTCTTAAATTGTTAAAGCTGTAATTTTCAGTGAATTTTTTATTCGTAGTTTTTAAAACAGAAAGTATTTGCAGTTTGTAAAAGCGTTGTTGTCTTTTTTGACATTTCAAAAAAATAACACAAGTTTATATATTTGTAAGTGACTTCAAGTATCTTTCAGTTTGAGATTTGGACACCAAGTTTTTACGTTACAGGTCTAGGTAAGTTACAAATAACGTGGAAAGTTTTGTATTAATCCGGTCAGTTACGTAATTATTATCTGTTTGTTGAATCGGTGTTATTAATATTCGTTTACTTAATTGATTGTTGTGATCATCATGAAACACGTTTGTGTGAAGGATAAATTTATGCTCAATTGAGTTTTTAAATACTAATATTTTAAATTAAATTGGTGTTAGCTACAATGGCAGCCATAGATGATGGGAAAACGGCAACAATTGTGATTGAGGAACCACCCACTTCTGGGAAGGAAAACTCATCGGTAAAGCGCAAGTCTGAGTCAGACTCTCCTGGTAGAAAAATGTTGAAGGAGGACGTTTGCAGGGAGGTGACAACTGTTGACGAGAACCTCAAGGCGGAATCCGGTGACAAAGTTGATGCAATTGTTGAGGAGGAAGGTACTTACTTACAAGAATGCTTTATTTTGTTATTTGCACTGAATAGACAAGTTGATCAGTTATTCATATTTGAGTTTGTTTTGTCTAATAAAGGTACAGATAGTCTGGAAGTGCCGGTTCCAAACTACATACCCAAGTCTGATGTGGTCGAACCAACGTCACACTCGAGCAGTGAGGATGGGGAGGCAGCGGAGCCACCGGCAGTTAACGAAGGAGTCAAATCTGGTGACGATGCTGAAGTCACTGAGTCAAATAAGGTAATTTAGAATATGATGTAAATAATTTATCTTCAGTCCTATAACAGTTTTTAAAAGTGTTAGTATAAGGTACTGTACTCTGTTGTATTGTAGGAGGAAGCTAAGCAGGAGGAGCAGCCTACTGTTGTTGATGATGCTGAAGCAACAGCGTAGGAGTCCATTGTGCGTACCTATTGCCATTCAGATTTAGGGAGTTGACGGTTTAGTATTCAATAATTAATTTGGTTAAAAATTTGATACGTGGTATCTCTATAATGTTATGGGTTGTTTGTATCTACTTCGTACAATGGTTCTGTTGTGTTCACTCCCTGAAATAAATAATTTAGAAAATAAATGATGATTGATGATGTAGTAGCAAAGTTGATTTTGTTTAGTTTTAAAAAGGTGTTTCATTTTGCTTCTTTACACGTTCGCACAAGAACCTCATAAAAAATTTGGGATTTTATAATCATACTGTCACTACCTCATGAAAAGGTGCTAGATTAAGTTAACTATTTGGAAGTCTAGTTTTAGGAAGGCCAAGTAAATTCTGTCGTAGGTTCGCAATATACTATTAGACTAATAAAACAAAACTACGACCACTATACAAGTGCAACTGCAGTTCCATGTACCGATGCTGCATACCTGATAACATAAGTTAGTAAATATGTGGTCGACTATATGTATAATATAATTGTTCATCATTTATACAGCTCACAAATACTGAATAATTAACACGCAGTTTTATTTATTACAAAACTTGTGTACAATATGCAATACATACAATTTCATTCATAAAAATTCGATCGATCAAACTCAAATTAAAATATCACGGTTTCATTACTTGTTTTTACATATCAGAAGGGAATTAATAATACTATAGCTGGGTATACATCGGGATCAGGTAATTTTTACTATCAAATGACATAAATTGAATTTCTAACACTCAAAGCGTTGTCCAAGAATTTAGTTTTGGTTCCATTACTCGGACTTGACACCAGTTGATCCAAACCCTCCTTCTCCACGCTCAGTTTCGTCCAAACTCTGCCAACAAATCATTTCCAATTATAATCTTGTATTGACCACGATAACCATATAATTATTGAGAACTTGTGGTTCAAAACTAGTAACTTTATACCTTAAGTTCTTCTATTTCTGGATATTCAATCTTCTCACAAATTAGCTGTGCCACTCGATCGCCTGCAGAAATTTGGAAATCCTCATCTCCGTGGTTAAACAATATGACACCAACATTGCCGCGATAGTCCTGGTCGATAACCCCAGCTAGAAAGGAAAAAAACAAACTAAAAGTTGAAACTTTTTGAAATACATTGAAGGTGTTATAAAAAACGAATGAAAATATAGTACCTCCAACATCAATCTTGTTCTTAAGGGCCAATCCAGAACGGGGAGCAACACGGCCATAAGTACCTTCCGGTAGTTTGATTTGAATGTCGGTCTTGACTAAGCATGACCCACGTTTTGGCACGGTGTACTCGTACGCGCTGTGGAGAAAATTGTTCCCAAATTATAATAACGCATGAAAAATTAATCAAGTTTGACTGAACGACTGCAATAAAGAGTCATATTACAACTTTTACTTACCTCTTGAGATCAAAGCCAGCAGCGTATTGAGACCCCTTAGTTGGTGAATGAGCTTTCTCGGAAAGCTTAGCAAACTGCAACTTTGGTGCTGCCTTAGTTTCTTGTTGAAAATTAAGCTTAGTTTTTAACGGACTTTTAACGGGAACATTCGCAGTGGTACTTTCCTTTAAAGGAGAGGATGGCACAGATGAAGGCATCTTGACGTTTACACTAGAATTCTCCTCTTGTTTTGCTACTTTCTTTTCAGGGGAATTTTTTGGCGAAGTGGACAGCTTCCTCTTGGATGCAGAAGTGACAACAGAATTATCTTGATTTAATTCAACTGAGGAAGGCATATCACTAGATAGTCTAGCGCTTAAAGTTATCAATCCGCCTTTGACGTTGATTTCGTTAGATTCTACAGAATGCTTCCTCTTTGTAACAGAGTTGGAAACTAACTGATCCGGCCAAGAAGCAGAACTCAAGAATTTTGGCAGTGGTAACTGAGGATGTGCTCTTTTGTAAGTCTTGAAAACGGACAAAGAAGATACCGGGATCTTGAAAGCGGGATGAGTCCCATACACCATATAGCCAGTTATTGGAAAGTTTAGAGCTGTCAACATGAATGTTCTCATACAAGAACTGCAACCACAGCCGCAGCAGCTGCCTTTCGTTTGCTGTTCATCTCTTTGTTTACCAGGTTTCTCTCGTGACCCTCGCGCTTCATTCTCATTGAATTTCTTGTGAGAATGGCAACTACCGCAAGACATGGATCCAGACGAGACATTGGAATCACCATGCTTTTTGATGCTCCTGACTCTGTTAAAGGCATGTAGTTTTCTACCACAAGGGCACAAAATTGCCAGAGCAGAGGGTAAGATATCCTTTGTTAAATTTTTTAGCAACATTTTAAAAACAAAGCAGTTTCAGTAGCCTTTTCTTCCTGTTTAGCTCTATTTTAGTTGACAAATTATGCACAACTGAAAGCTAGCACAATGATTTTCAATTATCTAACTTGTAATAGCTTGCTTATGGTAAAAGATGACGCTATGGGCTATTATAACTATGACGTGACTGATACACCGATGCAGAAAGGAATCACCATCAGATACTTTAATTAGCACGGGGCAATTATTGGCAAAACGTTTTATTGTCACCTCGCAGCGCAGCTAAGAACTAGTTTTGAAATCTCGTTAAAAGTTTGATTCAAAAAACGGGGTCAACTTTTTCTCGCGTTTTTCCAACCAAACATAAAGTTTAGTAATTAAAATGTATAAATAACTCTTATAAATTATATATTCACTGAAAACAATGCTTTGATTGGATAAACTTTTCGAAAGCCCGATAAAATTAAGAACAAAGTTAAAAACTTTTTGACAAACTCATCCTTTTCTTCACTTTTCATCATCCATAAACTGCAAACTGCAAGGCAACTATCGCGTCGCGATCGCTGCGCAGCGTAATGTGTCGAGTAAATTTTTAGATTTGCTTATCGGCATTCAACAACATGCACTTTTACAAACACATTTTTTCATTGTTCAAAAGAAAAAGCACTTTTTCATTCACAACAACCAACAAACCCACATTATCACAGAATTGCAATTGACTGAGAAGGAAGGCACATAGGCAGTAGTAAAAAGCTTGTTTATGAATCTCTGATGAGCTGAAACAAAACAAAAAGCATATTCTGAACAGCTGACAGTTCAGTTGGTCAATGATAAGAGTAGTACTTTTCAGTAGAAATGTGTTTAATTTTATTAACTCTTGTTGTTGTTCAATAATAATTATTTGTAAATTGTCTTGCCTAACGTTTCCAATTCCAAGCCGAAAAAGTTAGAGGCTCGTTGTGGGATCTATTTCCGTCATACGCTTTACTAAAGTAAAGTACATACTTTAAACGTATAAAGTACATACAATAAAAGCACGTTGCTTTCGTTCACTTTTACCTAAAGTGCTTATTTCAAATTGAATCAGAATGCCATTAGTTGTGATTTNATTCCAAGCCGAAAAAGTTAGAGGCTCGTTGTGGGATCTATTTCCGTCATACGCTTTACTAAAGTAAAGTACATACTTTAAACGTATAAAGTACATACAATAAAAGCACGTTGCTTTCGTTCACTTTTACCTAAAGTGCTTATTTCAAATTGAATCAGAATGCCATTAGTTGTGATTTGCGGGTACCCCTCAAGTGGGAAATCGACGTGGGCGAGAAAACTTGCTGAATATTTGGAATCAGAGCAGGGGAAGACTGTGCATGTTGTGCGTGAGGAAGAGAATTTTAGAGGAGAAAAGAATGACATTTTGGACGGTAACTTTTACATACTGTCCAAGCTTTTTAATGTCTTATCGTTAATCAATAGAAACCATTATTGTGTGGTATGAACATTTATGTTTTCAATTTAGACTCAAGAAAAGAAAAGGAACTACGAGCAAAAGTGAAATCGGAAGCGCAGAGGTAATCGTCTTTATCAAGCTTTTTTCCTTGATACAACTTTTAAATTGTAAACTTTTGATTTGTCGTTTCCTTTGTTTGCGTAGATTACTTACTAAGGATAACGTCGTGATATTAGACGCTTTGAATTACATTAAAGGTAACCAACTAGTAACTAGTACCTATAAGACGAACGGACTTTTCGTATAATTTCGAGATTTATGAATTTGTACTTTGTAATTTCTTTATAGGATATCGTTACGAATTGTTCTGCATGTCTAAAGCTGTACCTACGCGTCAGGTAACGGTTCATTGTGATGTTTCCGATGCTGACGCATGGAGCTGGAATGAAGGAAGATCTGAAGGAGAAAAATATACGAGGTTATTTGCAATTTGCACTTTCTTTTTCCCTACGTATATGGTCTTAGATAATTAACCTAAAGAACTTTTGATACATATTTTTTTACCAGACAAGTTTTCGACCACTTGATACAGCGATTTGAAACTCCTGATCCCCAAAATAGGTGGGATAGTCCATTTTTTTCAGTACTTTGTGGCGAAGAATTGGATTTAGAAGGAGTTTACAACTCACTATTTTTCAATAAGGCACCAAAGAAAAATATGTCAACTCAAAGTGTAAGTAAAAAGATTTTGTCTATTCGGATCCAATGACCAATGACCATTCTTTGATCATTGGAAAGTAAAATTTATTATTTTATTTTTTTGCTGGTCGCAGAATCCATTGTCAGAAGCTAATTACCTCGGTTCAATGGAAAAAGTGACATCAGAAATAATACAGGTATGTGATACATTTTGAAATATATGCTACTTTTGTTGCATTATTCCTATTTTGGATATTAACAGGCAATAGTTACTGCTGAGAAAACACAAACCACAGGGTCAAATGATTGTGACGAAATGAAACAGATTGAAGTTCCGCATTCGAAGAACACTATTCAAGTTCTAGAATTCCCTCCAATTAGTCAACTAAACAAACTTAAACGACAATTTATTAGCTTGTTAAAAACAAGTAGTTTGAAAGGAGAACCAGGCGACATGTTTGTACAGTATTTAAACTCGCAACTTGTATCACCTTTATAACACAGGACTAAATAAAGAATATCGGTTTTTAAATTATGATGATTACTTTATGCAATTTGTCATGTTTGATATGCGGACATTATTTCTTGTGTTGTTATTAGGTATGAGAAAACGGCAAAGTTGTTGTTTTACACAGGAGTCTCAAAACCACAATAAAAATTTTGCAAGGGCTTGTTTATTATGATTCGTCAAATAAAACAAATATAAAAAATGTCATCATTAATACTCTAAAACTAGACTGAAAGCAACTTTTGAAATACAAAGAAATTAGAGCATACCTATATAATGAATATAATTATTTTTGCCTTTTCATCTTATTTTAATTTCTCTGTACCCGTACTGACGAGGCGACGAATGATAACTATACAAACGTAGAGTTGAAGTACATTTTTTTGAATTTTAATGTCAAGTATGACACGTCAAAACTTTCAAACAGTCTATTTTGGGAATATATCTATGAGGTTTGTTTGACTACAAACGAAACTGAATCAGACACGAAAGGGTACTCTGTATGCAACTAGCAAATTCTATCACATATACGAAAATTATAATTATACAAAATACAAACGAAAACAAGCATTACATTACGATAATTTATTTTTACATGATATATCATTAGCTCTATGTACTCTACTTTAACTCTTCAAATTATGTATATATGGAGCTTTTCATTGACTAGTTAAGTAGAATCAAGTAATTATCAGAATCTTTGTAATTACATAATAAGTTAGTATTATTTATACTATATTGCATTTTAATTACGTATGTCACGAAATATATACATACATGTAAGTTGGCGTCCTTTTTTTACGAACCCTAATTCGACTTGATATGGATCTTAACAAACGATTTTTATCGATCAACAAATGTTTTAAAATAAATATACATACATTATTACTTCCTTATCATGAAATAAAGGAATCGTTGACTGTTGATGGTTAGCTTTATATAATCGTTACGTATAGTATTCACTATAATATAGTATACGTATATGGTAGGTTTGAAAGAATAAGTTACTTATTGTATTAAATGATAAATGCTGAGCATTAAAAACTTATTGTTGGTTTTTCAAACGTACTAACTAACGGTAGTCTAAATGTGTGATGTTAATTTAATTTAGCACTATAAATAATAATATAATGATGTATTTCAAGTATAACAGATACATACCACTTGTGATAGAATGCAATGCTACATAAAACATTTATACATATTATGCATTCAAGATTTCCATCGCAGTCTATTTAATTGTGATTGTGAACTAAAATGTGCTTCTGAGGGCGATGCAAGACGCAAAGACTAGAAAAATAGCTGAGAATACGGGAACAACAATACCACTCAGAGTGGTACCAAACAACGCTACCCCGAAGAAAGACCCAACTCGTCCACCTGAAAGTGATAAGCCCAAGGCTCCGCTTCTGTAAATTAAAAGAAAATCAAAATTTTATGACATAAGATTGGCTTTCGACAAATTGACCATTTAAAAATGGTATTTGTACACTGTATATACCTCGTCCAAAATGGGTATTTGTCTATTACAGTGACCAACATTGACCACATGCCAGCTACTAATACATTAATTATGGCATGTCCCACTAACGCCCAGACAGGATCATAAGTCCAAATTGTGAGCCCAATGCAAATGAAAGATGCTAGTATAAGGAAAAGCGCAATGAGCTTGGATCGGCTACAGAATCCAATCAATGCAACAGATATAAGAGATCCTATAAAAATTCCAATCACTGGTAATCCAGCATCCATAACATCGTTTCCTAAATACATGCTGAAATCAGGAATGAGGTGGCACTCTGGATTGAGTCCTAAAATTCAAAATAATAAAAAAATGTCATTCCGTTCGATGTAATTTGCAAATGGTGTTTTGTGCATATACTGCTGCAGCTATGTATGTATTTTGTTTTGAGTACTTACCAGCATAAGTAATATTTTGCAAAGAGGATTCGATAAAGTTAGATCTACCGAGATTAGTATCAACGACAAAACATTCACTGAGATCCGAATATTTGAACAGTACATAAGAGGCCTTGACGTTTGTAAAGTTTACTCTTTGAAATGTACAGTTTTCAAATTTAACGTGATTCATAATCTGAAATCATGAAAGACATGAATAGGTAAGCATTTTTTGTGGATTTGCGATCAAAACACGAGAATGCTTCATAAAAAACTTACTATATTTGAGAAGGAAAAGTCTTCAAAGCTACTATCGTGGTATCGAACATTAACTAAATCTTCATTTATAACGGAATGATTTAAGCTTTGCTTCTCGTACATTTTGGCATCTTTATCAAATGTCCAATCTCGAAGAGTTGCTTGATGAGAAACAACCCAAGATGATAGTGCACCATGTCTATAAGAAAAATAATAATTAAAATACAATGTTTTAAAAACTGCCAATTTTTATAGGCAATTATATAGATGCATAATAATAATAACATTGTGTTTACCCCATGGTGGCTAAAAGCCAAATGAGAGATAATGTGATAGTTAGTCTTCTCCTGTTTTCAGTCCACAGGGTTAGAAACGAGGTCCAAAACTAGAATAGTGTATGCAAATATTTTTTGTATCAAATAAGCCGTAATTGTTCTGAAGAACATAATATTACGTACATACTATTCGAGTAGATCATTATTTTTTTACCGATTCTAACGCCCTTATGAGGTCACCAAGAACACTTCTGGGTGTGCTTGGTGGAAGATTATACAAAGTAGGAATTTCAATCTCTGACAAGCAGAACGTTGTATCACTACCTCGGTTTTTCTTATGAATACTCTGCAACACACAACATTTGGCAGTTAAAAAAATATTGGTCTCAAATGCGCATAGTTAGTTTAATAATGATGATGCATGAAAAGACAGTATATAGTAAAAATTACCTTATACACGCTTAAAGATTCTGCATCACGTCCATTTTGCATCAAATTAAGCGGGCCCTCCGGCATGAAAATAAGTGCTATTAAGCTCAAGAGCTCGGGAGCAAGTGCTGCTACAAGCAATCTTCTCCAAGCACTAAAATGCTCTTTTAATTCCTCGCTCAAATGAAAGCCTATTCAGATCAGAGAGTATAAACGTACGGAAATGGCATTTTGCTTGACTTTAGTTCATTATTGGTGTCAGCAGTCAGGATTAATGTAATACAACTTACCAGTTGATGGAAGAATAAACCATGAAATCATGATTACATAGGCCGCTCCTAGTGGCCAAAACAGGAAGAGTACGGCAATTGCCACTCTTTGTCTCTTCTCCTGAATAAATTCGGAGAAATAGGTCACCACAAGTGGCATGCACCCACCAAGGCTACGTAAAAACATGATGATTGTTTTCATTACAGATAAAATATTTTATTTGATGAGGGTATACAGACTTTATCGAAGTAAAGTTGAATGCATACTTACCCAAAGCCACTGAAAATTCTTGCTGTCAAAAAGGTACCCTCTGTGGGCATTATCACGCTTGCACCAGAAAAGATTGAGCCTACCCCAAGACAATATATAAGTGCTCTTCGACGACCAACGCGGTCTCCTAAGCTGCCCCAAAATATGGATCCAACTCCCATTCCAAGAAGTGTCACTCCAACTATTTAGCAAATAGACGAATTTATTCAGTTAAAACTGAATAGTGTTAGCTGTCAAGAAGATTTTTTATCCCAATATTCAGTATGTCATTAACGTACCTAGCCAAGACTTTTGAGATTCATCGACACAAAATTCAAACTGAGCACTTTTAGAAGACATGATCAAGGCCAAGATTTCGGCCAGATCAGCAGCCATCACCAGGCCACAAACGAAGAAAATTATAACCTGCATTTTTCCATGACCAACCTGTAACATAAAGTTTTAAACGAATTAAGCAATTGCCAGATTTATGGCACCTATTTTAATTAGCCGCCGAATCCTTATACAACGGAATTACCAACCTGTTGAAGTGCATCTTCATGAAACCTTTCCAAGGTGGTGTAGTTGAATTTTTCTGATTCAGTCGGCTTGTCATTTCCAGATGTAAGATTGTCATGTTCAATGCCACCTGGGCTGAGGATGGATGACCCATCCTCCGAAGTGTAATTCATCGTCCGACAGTGCTTTGTTGTCACCAGGGGCTCACTCTCCATATCTAAAGCAATAAAGTAACAGGAATATTAGAAAATTTTCTTTTTCGTGCTGCATGCATATTCATCCAAAGAAGATTATGTATATACATACACTAAGAGTTAAAACCCAAAAAAACTCCTCTAAAGTATTTTGTTCTTCACGACTTGTACATTTATATGAGTGATAGTCACGCAGCGTTAAATACCCGTTTTCAGTTTTATTGGCAGTCATTTATCACTTACGATGATAGCTCATTGAACCCGAATTTACATGCAAGTATCACGCTGCCCCGTTGCAAAGATTGATCTACGTTCTCATAGTCAATTGATCGGCACACTGTACAGTCGTTGCTTGGGTGTGTAATATTAAGTGCTAGTTCTGGATTCATGATTGTAAGCTTGAAATTAATTATTTAACATTAAAAGTTGTACAGCTCTTACGTATGCGTATATGGGTCTTCTGACTAATTATGTATTTACACTGTAGAGCAAGTAAAACAATAACTATAACAAATATGGTAATAAATTCATTACTGTCAAGTCATTACAGAGGATCAAAATATTTTCGTGCTTACAAGTTCCTAAATAAAAATAAAATTGTTTGCGTGTCAAACTCGCAAAAAGTGGAGTGGAGTAACGCATTGCGTATTGCGTAACGTGAAATAATACTATGTTATAGCTATGTTTTATTTCCTTGGCATGTATCAAGAGTCCAACGTGGTCTATTTCTAATTGAATAAGGAAAGACATGAAAACATTGAAAGATTTGTTCCAATAAACGATCAAAGTCAGGCTTTCCTATTCCTATAAAGTACGGAGAACAAAATCTAATTGATGTTTTGACTATTCTTTCATTTCAAGAGAAAGTCAATGTTCTAAACTGTTAAATTCTATTTTATCATTGTCAGCATATAATTTATGAACGCGTTTTCCTGTCAGAACAATATTAAAAATTAGGTACATTTGACTCAAGCTACATTTGACTGCATAGTAGAATTATGAAGAGAAAGGTTCCAACAACGAAAGTGCTCAATTTCAGTATTTTAACTAAATGACCAAAAGCATTCCTAAAGCGTACATGTATTTGATCCATTGACAAATAAATAAAAACAGACAATTTATATAAAATATTTATGCAGAAATAATAATAAAGCAGCGTTGTTTATTTACTAACACAAATTGGTTGAAGAGCCATTGCATTGTTACAGTTTTACTGGAACTTGGGTGCTGGTTTTTTGGCAGGTTAGAAGTTGTCGCGTGTAATAATTTATGAAATACGCCAGTGGTAAATTGATGTCGTATAGCTATGTTAGTTATGATATTTTTAGACGTTGGCGGTGCCGATGATGGTGAAAGCATTCCTGTTGGAGGAATCGTGGAGAAGAAAGCATATATCCCTCGAAGATTCGATTAGCAGACGTGAAGTGAGTGATGAGCAGATATTGAGAGTGAGAAGATATTGGCAACAAACAGCAACTATTGTGAAAGCAGCAGCAACTTTATGAGAATAAAATTCTCACCGACGAAAGTTTGTGTGCAAACCAACCCTAAAATACAGAGTAAAAACAAATTAAACAGATAAACTTTGATTAGTTGAACCAATTTGTTAAAAAATATTTAAATAAAAGTGCACTATAATTGCAATACCCATTCACTACGTGATGTAACATTGAGTAGTTTTAATATACCTATTCATGTAGGTACTTATTATTTAATTTTTTCAAAAATTTATTCTCGTGTTTGAAGGTACAATGGTCGCTTTTTATAATGACAAACCTGCATTTATGTGAAAATTAACATGTACCGAAAACATGTCATGCGTGAATATAATACTAGAATATATTTTATTGCCACTAATCACGGGAATAGAAATTGAATACATAAATCAGTTCAGTTTATTCGTATTCCATGTTACTTTACCATGATAATAAACAATGGGTGGGTACTAGCAGTGTGTTGGTACGCACTCAGCTAATGGGAAAATAAAACCGAAAAGAGGCATTTCCTCCTTTTATTGCTAACTTTTTTTTCTCTCTGAAAAGTAGGGATTGAAAGATTCCAGAATTCCAATAGGAGAAGTAGAGATTTAATTTTATGCAGACTCGTGCATGTGGGCAAGATTACTTTCAAATAAAAAAAAGTATTATGCTCGGGAGATTGTAGAAAATGCAGAAACGATTTATGGCTAAAATAGAAATATTCATAAGTAATTTTGTGCATATCAAAAACGCTACTGCACATTGAATAAGCACCTAATAAAATATCCCATTTTCTCTAATATCCTTCGTTTATCTCCCTCTCCCTCTCTTCTGCGTCAGACCATACGTCTAATCTACGTCTCTAGTCTCTTCTATTGTGTTCTGCTGTTTCATTAATAATACATGGCTGAGGTATTGTATACTCTAAGAAAGCAGAAGGATATTTACAGGAAAATTCCATCAAGACCATACGTCCACGGAATATTATAAGGTGTAAGGAAATACAGACTTGATCCAAAACATGGACCCATGTGTTGAAGAGATTAGTATATTACTCACAAGATGCCGCTTATCAGGATGCGCCCCTTTTTTACGTAGCATAGATGCAGTATGACAATAAAATCTTATTTTTTAGTTTATATTTCGTAAATTAATTATTTTTAAAAAATTCAAAGGTGCTCATTTCAAAGCAGAAATCTATAATTCTAACTACAATTCTAAATATATTAACAGATTATTAGCAATTTGTCTATAAATACTAGTGAATACTCTAACAATTATTGTAATTTTCCTTCCTTCATTTTCTGTTTACTTTTAGTAACACTAGTAAGCACCTCACGATTATGAAGTTTTGAAAAAAAGTACAGTCTCATTGTAATATAGTACAAAATTATTTTAACTGCTAATTCTAGCGAATGCTCTTCACTGCAGCCAAGGCCAAAACAGTTTATTTCACTCAACTGCTCTAAAACTTCATGTACATAATTTTTAGACGCTGCCTGTTTAACATTTATATTAGACAAAAATGGCTCCACATGTACTGATAGTAGCAAATGCAGCTGCTTGCTGGGATAGGATAACCCACCGTTATTCTTTAAATCAGTTAAGCTAGACTCGAACGGGCGATAGGACTTATCAGTGAGACGGTCGCGGCATATACTGCAATCGGTGAAAGTATCCCGTTTATAGGCAACATATCCACATAAATGATAGCATACGCACATAGTTGATGTTGATAATGAAGTACTTTCCTCACGATTAGCAGAATTCTTTTCATTAAATAAAATATTCGAAATGATATGACTTTCCAAAAGATGTCTTCTCTCCTGATCTTCAACTGCTCTGTCGCTACGAGCAGACTTCAACATTTCCAAATAAGACACAGAGTTTACGCTAATTTCTTCGTCACATCGCACATTTCCTTTGATACTTCTGCTGGTAGGATTGTAAATGGACAAGAGGCGATACAGGTGTCCAAACGATGTAATTGTAGGATGGCTGTTGTCTCCACCAAATGAACGAATAAGACCAAAAAATTTTTCCAGGCAATCTTGATTAAGTTTGGCTGTCAAAACGTAACGAAATCCAACATCTTTGCACAAGTAATTTATAATATCTAGGGTCGATTGAAGAGTTATTCTTAGTGAAGCAATCGTGACATCGGCAGCAAACGTATCGGATTCTTTCATATTTTGTAAAAATTCCAAGATGACCTATATTAGACAAAATCAAAATTAATTAAAATGAATTTATAAATTTAAATATCATATAAATAATCAAAGCTTTACATTGTAGCCGTGAGAATAAGGAGAAAGTCCTTCTTTTGGAATGCGTGCATTTAAAGCATCAAATAGGGCATTGATTCTTCGTGTAAACTCTTCAGTAGCTTCCGAATATTTTAGCGTGTCGTTTCCTAAGCACTCACGGTAGAAACGAATAGCATCTGCTACTGATTTGCTAAATACTTGTACAGCTTTGGCAACAGACATTTTTTGAAAAGGTCCGGGGTTGATGTGATGCGGTGTTAATTTTGGAGCAGCTCGTATATTATTTTGCTTGTCAATATCGTACAAAGCTTGGTATACCCCCCAGTTTACTGTAGTATTGTCAAATTTTGCAACAACTTTTTTATGTAAATTATTACGAATACATTTGATAATATGCGGAACGTCACACAAAAAGTAGATATTGCGTCTTTCATCTACAGGGTTCGGAATTTTGTTGCAAACATTGCCTAGTTTGCCTGAAATATTGAGAAATTTCCAAGCTGACTTGTTGTTTGTAGCTCCGTCTGAAACAACGCCGATTACTTCCAGGCCTATGTTCTCCAGTTTGACAATCGCACTTATAATTATTTTCGAAAGAATACTTCCGGGGGCGGATCCTCTTGTAGCAAAAGTTCCAATCGGTTGCGTTAAATTAAAGTTTAGGGTACGTATCATAAAAACTAATGCGTGATCTGCTTCTCTTTTATCTGCCGATCGCATTTTGAAGTCACTTGAAAACTCGCCGTAGTCAATAAAGCCCGTGAACTGCATTGTTGATTTCTTGAAATCGATTGCTTCTTTTACCTTCATCTCATCGAAAGAGAGAATAACTTGCCTATCTTGTCGATTCTTCCCGTTGTATTCTTTTTGCAGGTGGTCAAATACAAATTGGTTGAAACCAAACTCACACTTTACTCCTCTTAGTAGCTTCGTAATGTAATTGGGGTGAGGCAGTGGTAAAATTCCTTCCTTCCTCAGATGTCGGTACGCCTTGGGACTAGTAATTTTTAGAAGAAGTGCTTGTAAAAGCCAATCGCCTGGATAACGGTTACCTGACTTTGACTTTGCCTTCTGCAGAGACACAGCGGTTTTTAAAGTTAATTTCAACTGACTGTCAATTAAGTCTAATTTATCGATGGCCTGTTCAAGCGAATTTACTTCAGCTTTTCTAAATTTCTGTATTAACAATTTCCTTTCAATTGCCAACGACCTGTTTCTAGATTGGAGGCGACGCAAACAACGCTTAGAATTCTTACTTTTTCTCCGAAGGGTAGAAACAGAAATTAAATTGGTTGAATTTCTCGGGCGTTTGGAGTTTTTCATGGCACTACTCGCTTCCGACGCTGCTTTTAACTGCAATTTTGTTTTTAATTGGGTACAGCTTTCGCATGGATTATCATCTTCTTCTATAAACACCTTGCATGTGTTAGACATCCACAACTTTCCACATTTGTAGCCGCCAGTTACAAAAGAATTCGACAGCACGCGAAAATTGTTAATTCCTTCGCATATTTTTTTTGAACTAATGGCACCAATAAAATCTGCAACCTGTTTACTATTTTGAATAACACTCAGTTCATTTCGAAATATGTCCGACACGTCCCTGCCTTTTACGGTCACTGAAATATTATTTGGCATTGAAATTTTTACTTGAATTTCAGCGTAATATGTTGATACAGGCGATTCTTGAAATTGTTTTATCTTTGTAAACAAAATTTTGTTAGCAATGTTCTGCTGTAGCCAGTTTTCTGGAAGTGATATGTTCCTTAGGTTATCAAGCCTTGCCAGCAGTGATTTACGATTAATGGAGTTCTGTTCTTTCTCAGGTGGCGGTGACATTTCTGCAGGTTCTGTTTCAAATTCTGGCATTTCTTTACTCGTGTTGTTAGACTCGGGATGGACTAATGGGCGTTGCTTAGGAGCTGGTCGTTTGTGATCAGTTTTGTCAAAGTATGCAGGTATGCTATCATTTGAAAAAATAGTTGGAACTGCGTCGTCTGTTAGTTTCCATTTTTTTCTGGAAATCTCTTGCAGTATGGTGTCCCCCATAGTGATCTTTGTTGTTTTGACGAGAAATTTATCGTCAAAATGATGATCACAGACGAAACAAGTTTTGAAATCAAACTCTTTATCCGATCTTTTGGGGATATTTGTTCTCCACTTTTGCTTGATATCTTCAGATGCATTCCTTGATATTTTAAAATTGTGGTAGAAACCCGTTCTTCCATAGCCTGATTTGCAGCCAACAACGAAGCACCCAGGCATCTAATTGGTCAACATAAAAATTCTCACGTTTAAAAAACTCAAATATTCAATTTTGATAAATATTTCTTTGACTGACAACCGTGTTGCTTTCTACAGATGATGAGAGTTGAATACACACAGCACAATGTTGGTATACCTACAATCACAATATTATTTTATTATACTTTGAATGAAGTTTTGGATAAAATTTAAATAAAATTAATAAATATTTCCCAAACGTTATCAGTCGTGTTACTTTCTGCAGATGATGATGAGATATTAATGTACACAGCACAATAACCTACAATCACAAAATATAATTTTAAAGTACTTAAAAATATCTTTGTAATAACACTTGAAGGTTTTACATACTCTGCTACCAGAATAACTTAAATAATTAAACCAGCGTGAATATGTACACTCGTCGAGTCATCTGTTCCAGCAATATTTTGTGGCGCAATCTTTTTTGCTGCCACCTTGTCTGCTCTACATCATACACAATAAAAAGAGGAGCCACAAAGTCTAACAGGCAGTAGATTATAGCCTATGCTTCCTTTACCTCTATTATATTCCGTGATACGTCTAATCTACGTCTCTAGTCTCTTCTATTGTGTTCTGCTGTTTCATTAATAATACATGGCTGAGGTATTGTATACTCTAAGAAAGCAGAAGGATATTTACAGGAAAATTCCATCAAGTTTTCTTTCATATTGTATAATTGCGTCAATTACACATTCTTACTTGATAGAAATGTCATTGTATAAGAAAGGTAGGCAAAATACAAGCTAATGTTGGAAGACAAAGAAAAGGATAAAAAGTGTAATCCGTTGGCTGGAAAGAACAAAATAAGTAAAAGTACAAATGTAACTATTTATGGAAATGGGCTGTCTAAATAGAATATAGGCAGTGCGACAAGAAAATGCTGCAAAAACACAAAGCAAAACAAGAAAATGTGCGCATGCATATTATGCATACAATAAAAATTGAAAAATATGTTGTCTGATGAGTGAAAATAACACAAGATAAAGCAGTCCTAGTATCCAAATAAATGTTCCATCCAGTTTCATGGAATGCATGGAATATTATTTTGGATGAAAACGAAAACCTTGTAAAAACAGTATTCTTTACTCATAGAGGTATTGTCTTTATTCCTCCATGTCTTTACTCTGCCCATCATCAACAAAATATCCAACAAAAATATTTTTCTTTGAATTCATTAGTGGATCATCAATCCTGCATAAAAACATGCTTGTAATCAAACACTGAAAAAGCAACGAAACCGTAACCGCTTAACCAAAAAAACCATTAGTTAGTAGTGACGCGTTAAAGTTAAAAAGCTTTCAAAGCCAAGCCAGCAAAACTACCACCATTTTCATGCAATAAACTACCAACAAGTTGTAAGCTAAAGCTGCAGCACTAATGGATGCACTATATTCTTTTATGTTTTAGGAAACAGTAGTGTAAAAGTGATAAAAGGCTCATCTCGGAAGTTTCATCTCATTTCTTTCATAAAAACATACTATATCTGGTTTCAGCCTACACTATGCTTGTATTACACTTGTCTGTTTATATTTATTACCCATTTATATGTATTGCTGCGTTTGCCTGCTAAAAGTGATAATATGACTCTCTGTTATATGCACCGAACGAACCAAGTAGGTAAACCCATAATCTACTCGTAATTACTCTGCTTGTACTTATTACTTACACCATGCAATGCATGTCGTTAACTTTATTTCTGTGCTCTTCCCTCCCTGAACTTTATCAGCATCAACAACAACGCGCTTTGAAGCTGTCACTTGTCACAGTCAAAATAGGAAAAACAAAAAATGTTTTCATTTGGATTCCGCATGCCTTCACTTGACCCAGATATAATAAATACTCACGCTCCTGTACCTACCTACGTATATGTAGTAAAGTAAAAGTCAAAGTATATAAGTGAACGAAAGCTAATTATACATTTTATGTATCTGGGTGCTGTGATGTTGTTGTCGTTATCGTCATAAGTTGTATACAGCATTGCGGTACGATACGGTGCAGACAAGTCATAATAACCATCGAATCATCAGCAGTGTTTTTGTTCCCATTGCACTGCGCATTCCAAAATCAAAGTTTAACAACCTATCTAATTCTTTCACAGGCGACGCGCTGTCGTCGTAATCGGTGGATAGGTAAAGATGGATAGGTGGACAACTGTACTATTACTATTCATTGATGCTGGATAAGTTTCTCTTGTTTTCTCTTGGTTGGTTAAAGATTCTTTGCGACAACCATTTTTTGCTGTTTTCAATTTCACTACATGTTGCTGCATGACACATTTATAAAATTTGCTGAAATCTCATGTAAAGAAGCGCTACATAAAATAGTAAGGACCAAGTGTCCATATGAGTATGCTGTGCTACACGACAAAAATTACGACGAAATGGCATACATTACCTACAAATATATACACTTAAGTAATAAAATAAATGTGTTGTTCCCTGTTCCGTTTTATCCTTTTCTTGGATGCAGTCCAATTTTTTCTGTAGTTTTGCAACATACCTAAACAAAAAAGGTTCTCAAATGCTGGTCGATATTTTTCAAGTGAACAATAAACGACTTATTGCAAAAAAGAATATTATTTTCCAACTCTTAAACTTTTTGTAAGTTAGCAATGATGATGGTGGTGCGGTGGGTGTTCATTCTGATCATGCCATTTCTCTAAAAATGATTTGCTTTGCATAATATTCAATTTATAATGGATCCAACTCCTACAATTCGATGCTCCAAACTCAAAGTTTGGTTTCTTTCTAGCCCGTATTCGTTCAGTTTAATCAATACAGGAATCATTAAAACGAAGATGCTTTCTAGCCTACTTCTTTGTCCAACCGTTGATATTAGTGTAGGTAGACGTAAATGTAAACTGATCCCTGCAATGTCACTCGATATTACATTTTACTGCATATTTAAAAAAAACAATATTAAAGTTTTTTACGTACACCAACAAACATGATCCGTATTCCATTCCAAACGAAGCAGCAACTGCGGCTTTCAAACAAGTAACATAAATCCTCAGAGTCAGGCAGAGCCAAAACTCGTATTAGAACAGACAAAACAACGCAAGGTGACGATAATGATATTCCAAATTCCAACTTGGGAAGTATGCAGTCGTATGCTATTTTTTCAACTTTGTGGTTTGTTTTCGTTGTGCAAAGCCTTGACTGCACAAAACTAACTTTTTGATGTCTATATAATCCCCCCACACACGACAACACATGAACACATCATTATTAAACGCACCAGAAACAGCGCTTTATTATTGCTCTCACTTGAATAGATAATTATTATGCTTCGTGATGATTCTATATTTTTCACAATATTTTTCAAATGAATAGCTTTCGCATAATAAAGTATTATTATCTTCACATACTGTTCCGCTCTGCTAATCAAACCTGGCAAATTTAATACGAGGAACTGAAGGTCATGTCTGTTTTATGTAATGAAAATATAATAACAATATGCTTATGATATTAGCACATTTGCACTTTGATTCTCAGCTTGACAGGCAGTGGTGCATCTGGTTCACCAAACGTCAACTCTAAAAATTTTCGGCATTTTGTTTCTCTGTAGGACTGACTTAATTTTGCTCTACATGTAAACCTGACGCACATCAATAAAGAACAATAAACTTGCTCGGCTTTTCACACTACAACAACCGCACAAGAGTACTCGCAGCAACAACAGATCTCACGGAGATCTCAAATGAAACTGACACTAATAGTCTAACTGCATTAGAATTTCGTGAATATGCATGCATGTCGTCATAAGAGAAGAAAAAAATATATACACAATTTTTTTCTTCTTTGTTTGTACTGTATAAGCAGTATATATAATGTCAAATATTGTCAATGCATGTAGTCTACATAGAAATCACTCACTATACTACTGCCACTAGACTATACTACTTCCACAATTATTATAGCAAAGCTCAATGCATTTTTTATTTTGTTTTTGCAAATAACTGAAAAAGCGTTGGCCTGCTGTTGGCCGTGTCGAAAGGAAGACCGTGTGGAAAATTATTAGTGTTATTATGAAACATTCAAATAAATTCTACAGTGGACATGACATTTCGTCTCTGTGTTCACTACATAAACTCATCCTTATACTGCCCATGTACGTAAATGTCTTACCTTCTTGCTGTATAATCTAAAACAAATCTAAAATGCTGAACCGACTCAACTTAACCTGCCCATCTTATGCATACTTTTAAAAAATGCATACAGGATGAAACAGACGTGAATTCCTTATTATTTTGTGTAAAAGTAGATAATACCAAGAACATCTCTACGTCGTTTTCTAGTAGTATTCCATTCAACTATCCTCACTGTTTACCACTACCACTGTTTTTAGTTGTTCAATTCGATAAACAGCGAGAGAAAGAGAGGCACTATAATATAATATAATATATGACGAAGAGTGTGGTGGTATGCATTTCTTATATATCAAATGCGATAAACGTAGTACTAAACAAAACCAGGTAGTAAACCGGAATAACCTGATGCTTACGGTGGTGATATTTATAGGTATACATTATACAATACCTACTAAAGTAGGCAGGCATCACAAAAAAAACAACTCATCATCAATCAATTCTTTTGTTGCGCCATTTGTTTTCCTTTGTTAATAAATGCAACATGGCATAATAATGTGGCGTGGAGTAATGATATGGGAAATGGGATCAAAAGTGCCAACTAGCAAGTATATTTATTTTTGGTTGTATGAATACGAGCTAGTACTAGTATTTTGAGTTACGAGGTTTGTGTTGTGCATGGAAAATGAGAGTTTGTTTGTGTGGGCTAATGTTTTGAATTTATCTATAACTGAAATTGATTAAAATCGGCTCTTTTTTGCCCTTTTCATAGGCTTGGTGCACAAATCTAAAACTTGTTAAAATTTATGCTCGAGACATTCATGTTTACTGTGTAATTACGTAGTTAACGCTATGCCCTTCCGTAATACCTATGCCATTCTGTGGAAAAACCAAAACGTTGGAAAGAAAGTCAATCACATATTAATAGAATCTCAGGAACATTAGAACATTAGCAGCACACATGTTTTTGCTTTCAAATATTTTAAATGTAGTATAAGTCTGTATAACTGCAATACAGCAAATACTTTTAAGGTTAAAACAAGGTTATGAAAGCGAGTGTATTTTTAGTTTTATTCGAGATTTTTTTCATGTAAATAACATAACAAACAAACAAGTAAATATCTATTCTCAATCAAGGCTTTCAATGCTAATGCAAAGTTTGACCAGAATTCTGTGCTAAAACATTATATTATTTGAAATTAACTGTTGGTATAGTTTAAGCTTCAGTAATAAATGAGTTGTTTAAATTTAATATTAGACAATTAAGCCTTGCTTTCAAGTATTGTTTAAATTTCCTAAATAATATTTATAGGTGTAAATAACAAGGAAAATGCCCAGCCAATTATTTAAAACAATATAATGAAATGAAAATTATTCTTTTTGACAATGTATGCAACTTGTAAAAAGAAAGCTGCTTGTTTGTAAATAAATATGGCTACGAAGCTCAAGGTCTCTTTGCATTGTTTATTACAACAACTTTTTATTCCAAAGCAGGTACATAATATAGGTATTTGCAAAATATGTACACATCAGCAGCACTTGAATTCAAAATTACAATGGGACTTGTGCAATAATAGGACACACAGTATACAGTCAACACCCCCACTCGTTTCTGCATTCATACACATATGCTTATACACAACAATAAAGCGCGACAATTATCAAAAATCAAAGCAAAAGGCAAAGAAATAAAAATCTAGTCATGTACACAATCAATGTGAATGTGCGACATATTATCGATCAAGTCATTATCCTACTTTTACATGCCATTATGATTTGGATTCCACTGCATTATCCAGCTTTGCTTTCTCAGTAGATTATGATTATCGATAAATAGGCCGAAACTTTAAAAAATCAACTATAAATGGTTTGTTAGAGTGACCCATATCGTAATTGCCGACAAAGAAAAATAGTCTCTGTTTATTTTGGCTTTATTTAAGAAATACCGTAATACATCAATTTATTTGACTTTACTACCCCCTTCGTTCGAACTAGACTACCTAGTAACTTTGCTATAATCTTTTGTGATTTGTGAAGTATATTTTGATACGAAACCCTACAAATTAGTCCTCGTGTCAGCTACAGCTATTCTCGGGGATATGGACTACAATTCTTTTTTTATCATGTCATTGATTTATTTGTAAACGAAAATTATATGTGAGAGCTTTCACCGTCGTATCGTAAAATTAGAAAAAAATTACAATTGGAGAAAGCGACCCCAATTCTGAACCAAAGTAGAACATACATACAGTTGTTTGTTCTGAACAAGGTGTCATCATGTCATAATTTTAATCAATTAAACTAAATGGAAGTGAGGGGGTAAGTTAAGTATTGCAATCATTACATTTAATATTCTGGAATTAAAATTTCAGCTAAAGAAATACGAAACAAGTAGGCGCATAATAAGTTGGAGACTGATTCTACGATAAGGGCATCAAGTTCATAATATGTAATATGTAAAGCTTTTCGCAACTAAGCTTTTCGCAACTTGTTTACCTACGTCCTTTCTTTGATATCTTACTACAGTTGGTTTCTTGAGGTAAAGAAAATATTGGGTCGTTCTGAATTGATTCACAAAGTATTAAAATATTAACAGCGCTTCCATACCGTGTAGAAATATCATCAACATTGGAAGTAAATTCCTTCCAAATATTCACGATTTACGTAGTTGGTTCTTAATTGCTTAAACGCTAGAGATGAACACAACAACACTGACTTGGACTAGTGTGTTTGTATGTAAAATCAAAATGTCTTTTGGTATACTATATTTGTATCTTATGTTTGCCCATTGCTTTCACTCTCTTTCTCTTGCTGTATTCTCCTATACTGTTGTAGAGGTGATTATGTAGCTATATAGGAAACTAATACGTATTCAATATTGGATTATGTATGCATATATTTTAACTACACTACACAGCAACGTTATGAAACCGTTTAAATGAAGATGTGACCGATGAGTTGTAAAACTACTCCAACACTAGCGGTATATTTTAACGTTTGACTTTTTCCAACTTTACCCATGTTTGTATTTTTGTAAATTTGTGTGTACTTACCTCGTCTCAAGTGATGATGACGATGGTAATGCTGATTATTATGTTGCTGCATGTGTGTATGCTATAGTTATTGCACAGACACACAAACAATTGAAACGAAACCTAATACTTAAACACCTTTTTTATATCTATTTTCTGAATAGAAATTGGCTGTTATAAAGTTAAATTGACATTTACTCGCAAAATGACTAGAAGGAAGAAACCAGCGCTAGAAAAACGCACTTTTTATTATGTTGTCTGTAACGTCAACGTATTTGTAAAACGGAAAAGAGAAAGCAATTCCGGAATGGAATAAATGAATATAAAAAACTACGTATAGTCATTCACTGGCAATTGTGCAAGCTATTCACTTTAATGTGTAGGTAGTTCTTGAATTGAAGGCTCCATTTGTATTGTTCACTGACTGCTTGCTATAAGAGAAAGTTGAGGGAGAAAGTAGAAAGGAATAAAAAAGCAAATCATTCAATATAAATAATGTAATCAATAATAATGTGTAGTTCCCATGTCTGAGGTCTTTTCACCATTGGCATATCTCACACTACACTTTCGTTTTTAACTCTGCTGAAATCTGAGATGGCCCAGTGAACAGAACATGATACACGGGCAAATAAAACTGGCTGGGCTATTACCTTCTTCAAGGGAAGGAACACAACTGCATGTGCAATGTGCATACGGTACTATAACAGTGAAAACGGAAGGAAGGATGTTTGCCTGTGATTTGATCAATGAACAAGGTTGCAGTAATATGTCAACTAACGCGTTCTAATGCAAAAAGAAACGATGAATTGTACTAATGTGTCTTGTGTCTGCTTGTATCGTTTTCACATAGAGCGCATACGTGTACACTGGATAGACTAGTTAGACTATAATAATAATAATACGAAATATATATTGCTCTCAATTTTCTGTACTTGTTTAATTTGTAAAGTCAGTATGTACAGGATGCTAAAATCAAGGAAATGCTATCATTTCTAATCAATGGACAAGAAAAGTGCATAAAAATGCCTGGACGGTTAAAAAAATCTTATAATGACAGCACTGCTGCTGCTATTTCAATTGAAAAAAATGTTTATCCTTATTAATTTTCCTACGTTTTATGGTATGTTTTGTGAACTTTTTGGCTATCCTGATAATGGACTAGTACACGGGAATCAATAATCAATGTTAAAGTCGCACTACTGCTTAGACTTGTGTAAGACGTTGTTTCAGCACTACTAGCTTTTAAAGGTAATATGGAAAAAAAGTTATTGCCGTAAAACGTAGTTGTAGTACTGTAGGCCAACGACCAACTACACATATGCAAGATTCTAGTAAGCAGCAAAAAAACTGAAGATGAAAGGGAAACTGGAAAACATTTTCTTTTTCCGCACACACATTTTATAGAGCCAGCATGTTAAATACAACAACATGAACCAAAACAGCCCAAAAAAAGTAGATTACTATTACATGTTTAGTTACGTGAACGCGATATTTTTATACCTTTTGTCATCACACTGTGTGAATGTACTCCGAAATGGACAACGAAACTCTGCAGAGTTTGAGTTGTTGTTTGCAACATGTTTTTTTTCAAATAGGCAATATTATTCATCTTCCGATATTGCCTTTTATAAGCTACCATGTATATGTAGGTATAAATAGATAGATATTATGTATACATATTTAAGCATGTTTGGAATTGCCAGTCTCTTTGGAGTGTATAAAAAGAGAGTAGATTTTTGTGTTTTCGGTTTACAAGGAATGAATCCATAAACATAATGTTCAGCTACACATGGCTTTAAGGTTGGTTGCAGTAGTAATGGGTATAGAAGCTGGGTTTCCTCCACCGTTATTGGAAGTGGGAATACTGACTATAGTGGAACGCCTTGCAATGGCTGTAATAACAGTAAAATTTCAACTCTACGAAAATGAAAGAGGTTTTAGGGTAGTAGGTAGGTTTATTGTATGTACATGGAGGAAGTAGGAGTAACCGGTCGAGTAGCCAATCTACTCGCACGGGCGTAACCGAACCAAAGGTCTGGGAGGACAAGATCATCAACTTGACTTGATCAAGTCCATTTTACATTTAATTTTATAAACCGTAAATAATTTTGATGAGCGAACCATGAGAATTCGACAAAGTTAAAAAAATTCGGTATTTGCACTTAAGTAGTTTCGTTCAGCAGATATTGCGAGAGCAATTGTTTCTGGCCCCCCTCTATATACGCCCCTGAATTCACTATTCGTTCCCTTCTCGTAGTACTATTACTTACAGGGAAAGGCGACAGTGAGCACGTTCCAAAACCGTGAATTAAATAGGGCCAAGGTAAGGCCAACAAAATATCACTCCTTCTTTCTCCTACTATGCTACATGGAATGGAAGGAAGAAACTGAAGAAAGTCTGTATTTAATAGAAGCTTGAAGCATTTATACGAAGAAAAGATTATATTAGTCATGTTGTTGCCCAAAAGTAGTAGAGTGCTTACTTTTCCCCAACTCCCAAGTATAATAATAACATGTGCCGAAAATATTACGTATACCTATGTATGTATGACTACATCGTTTCTAGTATAAAATGTTTGTAGCGCATATAGGTACTGATAAGAATCGTTATATAAATATGTAGTTACATACAAATATGAAAATTTTGAAACTATAAAATTCCTACATTTTTATATACTCTGTTGCATACAAAGTATAAAAATACATGTGTATACCGTGTACGTATAGTATTTTGAAGTAAACAATTTACTTACATAAAGTTTTATTTATACTGTGATTTCCGCATAAAAAATGAAATTACAATGACTCCATTCACAATCCCATTCACATAGTACTCTTTCAACCCCCTGCGCCTGTCACGAAAACGATCAATGCAGAATTACGTTGATAATTATTTTATTGCTTGCATTTTATTTTAGCATAATAAAAAATGAGTAAAAGTAGGTTGTGCTCTATGCATTAAAAAGAAATTCTCTAGCAAATCGCAGAGAATAATGAGATCTTGCACTACCTCTTGCTTAATTATAATTCTAACAAGTTTAAAATTGTTTTTTTAAAATCCAAAGACAAAAAAAATAAAAAATATTTTATCTACACAGAAAGACTAGACTATTTAAACTAATCACTACAATTAAAAAACTTTAACCGCATAAAATGTAGCATAACGGTACGGCACAAGTCTGTAAGTAGGTTAGTTAAGTTATAAAAATGAAATCAATTAGGTGTATCTAAATTTATAATCACAAACTATGCCGACATTTCCTTTTTCCTACACATACATATAACCACACATATCTGCTAGTTATAAATTTTTTAATCATGACATTTAGCCACTCGCACTCAAGCAAATAATTATTAATATTTCAACGATTAAATAATGTTTTCTTAATCCTTTTATTAAATTTTAAAAATACGCAAAACTCAAACTTGCTGCCTGTGACCTATGTGCAAATTACGCCGCTTTCAACCTCTGCTTTCATTTTACTTTCTCCTGACTTGACCCTTAAAATCTTTCTCCCAACCTGTTCCTTTCTTGCCTGCAAAGTGCACAAGTCAAAAAAGCTTTTGTGAATGGCCATCTACCGTATCCGCCCCGCATTAGTTCACTTTGAATTTACCAACGTAGGCTTGCTTACCTTGCATACTATTACTACCTTGCATGGCTCTGCTCTGTGGCACAACATTACACAAGCTGGAGAAAAAAAATATTGCGGTATTTGAAAGCTCGCGGAGCTCCAACTGGCCTACCTGGCTTTGATTACTTGGTCACCTGTCAAGTCAACTCTTCTGTCGTTTTATATGACTTTACGTCTGTTGTGTTTGGCTGGCTGGTTGGCTTGCTTGTTTGCACTCTCCTCTCTCACTCATCTACTTTGCTTGTTTGTCTTTTTGTAAAAGTAAACCTGTAAAATACTGCACTACCACTCGTTTTTCTTGAGCTGCTGGACATAAGCAGATACATATAACTACATTACATGGAATACACACATTATAGTACTGTTTTTAAATTTATTTATGCAAAGAGTTCTGCTGCTGCTGGTGCTGCAGAAAGAAGAAGAGCTGTGTGAAGGAGAGAGAAGAACGGCTAAAAGGGTTTAAAAAAAGTAATATAATAAGCCGAGCCGACCGACACCAACCAACCAAATGAAGAAAACCACGTATGTGATGTGGATTTGGTTTGGATGGATATGGATTGCTCTCAGAACAAGTTAGTAGGTAGGCTGTAAAAATTACCTTTAGTTTTCGGTCGGTCTGTGTGTGTGTGACTGTTTTGAGTGTAATGTGAGGTGTTGGATGGCGGATTGGAATTGTTGAATGAGGAAAAAATAGCGTATGAACTGTGTGTGAATATGTCAAATTTTAGTGTTGGATGGAAGACTTTCTCGTAGTACTAGAGTGCCATTATATTTGGAAAGAAGAAGAATCATCATCCTCTGTTTTGCAACTTGCATCTTCCCATATTTTCGTAGTGGAAGGTGGAGAAAATAAGGTGTAAAATAGTAAATTATAACAATAGGTAGTAGTGATTGTGATATGGTTTAACTTTTTCCCTGCATCTTTGTCCATCCGGTTAAATGGATTTTTGTTTTAGTATTTAAGGTAAGAATTGTAAAAATAATGGTCATGTTGAGATGATGTAGGTAGGTGTTTAATGAATGGAACACTGTCGTTGCCGTCACCGTCTGTATAAATGTTTGCATGGCGTGGTTGACTGATTGAGCCGAGGCTAAAGTAATTTGGAAAAGATGAAAACTTTTTTTTAATGCGTTTCAAATAATTAGTGAACATGCAATTCAAAACAACGTAATCATTAAATGAAAATGGCCTTACATTATTTTAAAAAGTTTATTGACCAGGTCGTTCATTGATTTTCATTTAGGCCATCTGTCTATTTTTTTGATTTTCTTTATATTATCGAATTGGGAGTTTTTGTTTTTGTTTACAAGCTCAGCGTTCCGATTTAGCGGTCTATCTTGTTTCATTGTTTTCTATAATTGAACATTTTAATTTAAACTTTAAATAAAGTTACCGGCATCAGGTACAGTTGACCATAATAAGGATTTTTGAGGATTTATTTACTGTCGTTGTCGTTTTTATTATTTAGCCAATATGTTTTGTCAATATATTAATAGGTATCGCTGATTTTACTCATATTTTTGCTTTGCAGATTGGTATTGACAGTTGGCAAGAATTTCGTGCAAACTCTTTAGGAAGACTATCTCCGTTGTGGTCGTCCAAATTTTGGAGATTTTTGTGAAGAAAGAAGGGCTTTCAAAGCCCAAGATTTTCGTTGTTACCTTGATAAAAGATTGAAGGTTAAAATGGCGATAGGGGGTGCAGCATCCAGTAAAGAAGGCAAAAAGTCCCCTTCAAACTCTAACAATCATGTGTCACCAAAGGGAGGACCTGCTACCAATGGGATCAACAGCAAATATGTTGGATCCTTAAGTTTAATTACCTTTGCTGTATTAGCTATAGCTTGGATAACTGGATTTCTATCTCGATTATTTTCTGTGATTCGTTTTGAAAGCATCATTCATGAATTCGATCCTTGGTAAGAACGGCATATAAATATAAAAAGTTTATAAATATTATACCGCGGCTGAATAGTAATCTAGTGATGTAATGATTTTCTTTTCATTTAAAGGTTTAATTATCGTGCAACTGCATACATGGTAGAACATGATTTTTACAAATTCTTGAATTGGTTCGATGATCGGGCATGGTATCCGTTGGGTCGAATTGTGGGTGGAACAGTGTATCCGGGGCTTATGATAACATCCGGCTCCATACACTATGTACTATCTTTGCTCAACATTCCAGTTCATATAAGAGACATTTGTGTGTTTCTTGCTCCCGTATTTAGGTACAAAATGGTTTTATTTTCGATTTCAAGATTTAAATAATTAGTTTTAAATTGATTCATTTTGTCTTTAAATATAGTGGCCTAACGGCAATTGCAACATATTTCTTAACCAAAGAAATATGGTCCCCCGGCGCTGGATTGTTTGCGGCTGGATTCATTGCGATTGTCCCGGGGTACATAAGTCGGTCTGTAGCAGGTTCCTACGATAATGAAGGAATTGCCATATTTGCCTTACAGTTGACTTACTTTTTTTGGGTGAAATCTGTGAAGACTGGGTCTATTTCTTGGGCTGTAGCGACATCACTGTCGTACTTTTACATGGTAAATCTTTGAAATGTTTTTGGAGCAATTTGATCATCAAAGTGTCTTGAAGAAACTTACCATTTTATTGTTTACAGGTGTCAGCATGGGGTGGATACGTGTTCATCATTAATTTGATCCCCCTACACGTCTTTGTTCTTTTGTTGATGGGTCGTTTTTCACATAGGATTTATACTGCTTACACAACCTTCTTCATTTTAGGCCTAATCCTTAGCATGCAAATACCTTTCGTTGGATTCCAGCCAGTTCGTACAAGTGAGCATATGGCGTCTGCAGGTAATTTATAACTTGTTTAATATGTTCTTATTCAAAAAAAAAATAACTTGCCACGAATTCAAACTTCATTTACAACTTTGTTTAGTAAGTGAAATTTATAGCAGGTTCCTGCCCTTTTTATATTTTATTTAAAAAAAAGGTTATTTAACGGTATTTATTCTCTTGTCGCAGTCGTCCTGTACGCGTTGTTTGCATCGTACTTTGCTGGTGTAATGGTTCGGCTTATTCTAACTCTAACACCTTGTGTTTGCGTTCTCAGTGCTATTGCATTCTCATCGTTGTTCGAGTTGTACCTCAAAGACGATGATAATCCCAAAACTGATCAAGCGTCACGAAATGACAATCTGTATGACGAGGTTTGACAACGTTCCTTTTTAATCTAGTTTAAAATCAGTAACGCTCTTTTGAAATCACTGTTTAATTACTCGTGTTTTGTCGAATAGGCCGGAAAAGTTCGCAAAATGCCTCATGAGCAAAACAAGGATGAGAATTCTATTGGTGGAAACCTAAGGATAATTGTCTTGATCGCAGTACTGTTCATTCTGCTACTCTTTGCGGTTCATTGCACGTGGGTTACCTCTAACGCATACTCAAGTCCCAGCGTTGTGCTTGCAACATATGATCAAAGTGGACGGTATAATTTGTAGCAATTATTTCTCTCCAGCGCAATATTTTTTTGAGTTAATGATGTATTGAGGAAATGTTTTCCCTTTTCAGACAAATACTGGATGATTTCCGTGAGGCATACTTTTGGTTATGGCAAAATACGGATGAAAATGCACGAATCATGTCTTGGTGGGATTATGGTTATCAGATAGCAGGGATGGGAAATAGGACAACTTTGGTGGATAATAATACGTGGAATAATAGTCATATTGCTCTGGTAAAAACTGTTTTTCATATGTACTTGTTAGTGTACTTGTAAGAACTTACCTAATCGCATTTCGTAAAACAGGTTGGTAAAGCAATGTCCAGTACAGAGCCAAAAGCATACGATATCATGACCAGTTTAGATGTCGATTACGTGTTGGTTATTTTCGGAGGATTAATTGGCTATTCTGGGGATGACATTAACAAATTTTTGTGGATGGTTCGTATCGCTGAAGGAGAACATCCACAAGACATTCGAGTAAGTGAACAAAAGTTTTAACCAGATGTCAGTATATAAAAATATACTCACAGTTGACAGTAATTTTTATATCTTTTTTGCAGGAAGCAGATTATTTTACAGCTAAAGGAGAGTATCGGGTCGATGAGGAAGCATCACAAACCATGTTGAATTGTCTAATGTATAAATTGTCCTACTATCGGTTTGGAGACGTCAGAGTAAGCTCCATTTTCTTTCTATAAATTCATATTCGGATACCTGTTTACTAACCTAAAATAACCCCATCGTCCTCTTACTTGTTTATTTTAGATTGGAGGCTACACCGGTTTCGATCGGACTAGAAATTCAGTTATCGGAAATAAAAACATAGAATTAACCTATTTGGAAGAAGCGTACACATCAGAGCACTGGCTGGTTCGTATCTATCGAGTGAAGAAACCACACGAATTCAACAGACCCAGGATCCCCAGAAGCGCTAGGCAAATTAAGACCAAGTCAAAGTTGACCAAAAAGGTAAAGTAAAACGTTTTAATTATTTGCTAAAGTTTCAAACTTGAAAAATATTGATGTAAACGTTTTCATTGCCATTTCAGACAAGATCAAAGAGGAAGGGCACCTTAAGAAATCGACCAGTTGTGGTTAAAGGCACAAGACAAGAGTCGAAATCAGCGTAGAGAATACAGCACTAACGTGATATATTAAGTATCTTGATTAAAATTTAGAAAGAATACACCCAATGTTACATGGAATCGACCAATCATAATTGATCGCTAATCAACACATTTGCACCGGTTATTGTTTAATTGTTTTTAGTTCTATTTCAAAGTTATTATCAACGTAAAATTCAGTTTTTATTCTATTTATTTGTAAACCCATCACCAGTACTTGTGCATGTAAAGGGTAGGGTCTTCACTTCATGGTGTAACGTAAGGTGTTCTGTATAGAATTATTAAGTCGTAATTTTTACTGTTCCGCCTATCAGTGGGAATGTTTTATTTAAAAGTTCTTTCATTAATGCTGCACTGCATGATGCAGTGCAGTTTTTCGTAATCAAGAGGAATTAGTGTGATAAGAACAAATTTTGCTTGCATGCATCATGCATATATTGTGTCTCGTCTCCTTGAAAAATTCTATTTTTCTTTGGATTTATTAATTATTTATTAATTAATTTAAAAACATAGACTATTTATTTGTATCAGATTACCTATTTGTGCAATTGTTATTAGTTAATATAAATACAGATAACCCGGTGGGTTTACATTTATTCCTTGAAAAAAGATTCTATCTTCACGATATTTTTAGTTCTTGTTATTGTTGTTTTCCTTAGATGCTTATGAAAGTAATATAAGATTTTTGGAGTTAAATATGAGCTATATACTTTATTTTCAAAAATTTAATTTCGCTGTGATGCTACTCTTGCTTATAAACTACTGGTTGCAGATAATAAATGTGCAGAAAGAAGGCATGCTCAGTGAACGTAAGAAGATTAAGCAAGATTACTTTTTACTACTAGGGTGGCATTTTATAATTAAGACTTTCAAATCATCACAATCGCAAATGTTGTTTCCGTGCAGTACTTTACAAAAGAAAAGGTACGATTTTTACATTTTATGAAAGGAAAAATAGAGGCTGTTTTACAATAAAGGAGGAAAAATGCTGTTTTAAAATAATACTTTAAACAAGATTAAGATACATATAAAGGAAAGCAGCGTAATGTTTGTAATATTTTTGAAACATCCTTTGCAAAAGTCGTAATTTCATTAAATTAATTGAACCTAGTCCAAGTTCTAAAACATTCAACAGTACATATTATTATCGCTATCTATTGCCAAAGATAAATTGCAATGATAAATATTCATAAATGTCACTAATAATAATTAAAAAGTTTACACTGAAAAATAAATAAATAAATATGCATGTGCATTTTTTGCAAAACGTGTATTTTCAAGTTGGTGTTATGCTAAATGTAGGGAATTTGTATTTTTTTCATTTTCTCACAACTGCACTGTAGACGTTCAAAATATTATAATACCTGGAATCATTTATGAACTGATGAGCCAATAGTGGTTCTTGAAACTCGCAGACCGCATTTCAGAAGAATAAATTGTAAAACTTTGATAGGAAAGACTATTAAATTACTATACAGTGCACGTTATGAAAATAGCGGAATGTTACAACTTTTGTCTTATTGATTACGTGCTAAAGATTGACATGAATATTAAATGTATTTATATATGTAGTTTATGCCGTGCAACAAGTTGTTAATTTATGGATAGCTAGTTTAAATAAAAGACGTCAAATTATCCTTGCATTCTCTGGGGCAATGTATTACTTCCACGAAATGATTAATATTGGTGGGCAATGCATATTCACAATTGTAATGTAATTAAAAGTGATGTGAATTTTTTTTATTCTTAACATACATATTCTATATTTTGCCTCAATGACACAATAACATATTCAGCGTTAAACAAAAAAAAATTCTTGCTTTTCTAAACTTTTTAAGCGAGCATAATCATTTGAGATCATTTCCTAGAATGACCTATTAATAATTTCTTTTATGAATATTAGCCGCTATTCGTGTACCTAAATAATCTAGTCAATGCGAAAATTTACCATTTCTTATTATATCAACAATTAACTATTTATAATATACACTTTATAATAGGTACTTTTAATATTGAATTACATACGGTAAACAGTACTCTGTTCTTAAGAAGCAACGCTCCGTCACAAACCTTCCAGTCCCAAAATCCCTTTCGATTTCAATTTATTCAAAAAAACAAAACTCTCATGACTTTAGTTGCTGAATAGAACATATTTTACGATGATAACGATGCTTACACGAGTTTGTTTTCTCACCCACTGCATAGATTACATTCAGATAATCAGAGATATATATCACTTATACATTATTACCATTTCTGGACGAGCTCAGTAGATTGCACTTTTGTCTTGCAATTTAATTTCGTCCTTTTACTTTCTGACTATGACTGAATTAAAAACAAGGCTTTTCAAAATAAAATCGAAAAAATAAAATAAAATGTACATAATGTCTAGTGTAGGCAGAATACATGATTAATAATGTCCGCTTTTTCGTACCCCTTTTAACTCTTAACTAATATTACAGCTACATTCTGCCAGTTTTAAATCTTATACAAAACGTACTATAAAATATTTTAAATTACTTCAAACAGATAGATAGATAGATAAACACAAGAAAAGCAAGTTCATACATTATATAGTTTGCAGTTTTTGCCCCACAGGAAATACTGCATAGCACGTTACACAAGGTTGCTTTTAAATCTCAAAATCTTTATACCATTAACTTAACCATTGCTGAAAACTGGTGTATTGCGTAAGAAATTTTTTATAATAACCTCCTGCTACGTTTATTTCTTGTTTCGTTCGGATGTTGGTAATTTTTACAAAAAAGTTTGTCGTCAACCAGAGTACCTAGTCAATTACCTCTTTTGAAACATGAAGAAATCGGTAATTATAATGAATGAGACAGGAATGAGAACTTGACACGAATGAAATCAATCAATACTAATATATATCAACCATTAAAGAACAAAGATATCTGGGAATAAGAAAAAAAATTATGGAATTGGGATTTTAAAAAAAGTATCCACAATCATAGGAATATATTATACTGGCGTATTTGATGGAATATTGGAAAATGCTTTTTGCTTTTTTACTGTTTCGTTATTTATTTGTAAATCCAGCAGAGTGTTTGAGCGTGTATTTTAATTAAATTTTTTTAACATGACAGTATGGGTGATGGAACTGATGGATGGTTATAATAATAATAATTAATTGGTTGGCAAAGGTAGGTAGCAAGCAACTATCCCAATAAGAAATATAGCAGTTAGTACGGTTAATGACACGACAGCACTTTGCGTAAACAAATGTTGCCCAAAATGAAGGCAGATAAACCAAAGGAATATTAGAAAAATACCGATAAACGCAACAAAAAACATTCCCGGCTCTGGAAGCCCAACCATACGCCGTACATTTCCTTGTACACCGTCGGTGGGACCACCATTATTTCTTCCTGCGGCTGGCATTCCAGTGTTTTGTGATTGATCTTGACTTTGTTGCCTGTTGACAATTAAACAATGTACGACACACTGCTCAAAGATTCCAAATTCTCTCAATGTTTTGTTATCGTTATCCAATACTCGCCCATTAAATATCAGTCTGACAGTCTTGTTTTCCGACATTTCGGTAGCAAAATGTCGTCTGCAAAATCAAATTTACAGTTTGCAATTATTATTTATTTTGTTGACTCTAAAGAGTTTTGCAAAATAAATTACCTCTTAAAATCAGAAATTTTTTCACTCAGTTGTGAAGTCACGTCCATTTGAGTGTCATTAAGGAATTTGATTGTAAAGTGAACATCGTCTCCATCTGGAGATGGTTCATTCGCAGGTCGTGGAGACTGTTGCGAATAAGTGGTACTGCTGCTGCAGCCGTCTTCATCACCTTGCTGTTCTGATGTACCTCCACTTCTTGCGGGCATGTTGGGTGAATTTGGAATATCTTGGCTGGGACTGGGTAGCCTACTATCTTCTGAAACTCTTTGTTGATTATGGACGGTACTAAAGGAACCTCGATCATCAACAACTGTAGTATCACCGTTGTCTACATTAACACGCTCTACATTACCACTCGGTGTTGGTGTTGCTCTTTCCTGATCTTGCAGTCGACTAGTTTCTGGAATTGAGCTTGATTCAGGTAACTGGGACGAATTTACAGTATTCGTCGTTGATGACTGCGGTACAAAAGACGTGGAAGGGGAAACTGTACTCTGGCTTTGAGTAGAAGCAGAGGTATTCGGTAAATTATTTGGGGGAGGATTACCGCCGTTTTGGCCAAGGTGACTATGAATATGATGATGATAAACGTTGACTCTATGGTACACAACCAAATTAGGAGAACCTAACTGAGCCCTTATGGCATTGGAGACTGCAGGTACGGGTCTCGCAAGAGCGTTTGGTCGACGAAACAACCCTAATAATAATGACCGTCCTGGGATTCTTCGTCGGATATTCTGGCCTGTCAAAGACGCATCGACCAGTGGCCCTCTAGGACCAACATTTCTATTTAGCAATAAAGTACCAGAGGTAGAAGGCTGTGCAGTTGAATCAGTATTTGTAGCTTGATTTCTTGAAATGTTTTGATAACGAGTAAGAATTTCACTTCCATCAAAAAATGCCCCTCCACTTATCAATCTTACGTCAGCAATAGTTTGACGAACACCCCCATTCCCAGGTCCAGCAGTTATTTGAATTACATAGGGTGGCCTAGGTGCTGGTGGTAGATCTGGGATATCAGTCGACCTCCAAGCAAAATAGCATATCAATCCGAATATAAAAAACACTAGTAAGAAAGAAAATGGTATGGGGTACGTTCCACTTGCCAAATTTGAAAATACCAGATCTATTCCGTCATTTATGAGTAAGAACCACTCCCACAAGTCAAGAAGCATAATCAAGCTGGTTGAAGAAGAAGAGTAAAGAAAGATTTTTAACACAATTACTTAAATATTCACTACAACTTGATACCGTTGCACTACATTGATTTTCACTTGATCTATAGAAAATAAAATGTTCACATTGTTCACGTCCTGGAAGCAACCCTGAACTATTAGTGGCATGCATTCCAGTCTATTTTCCTGCTAACTGATGACAGCAACATGAAGTTTAGCGTTATTCATTATGTCGAAAACAGTTTCAAATATAATTTACTTCACGATTAAAGGTGATAATTGACTACAAGCAAAATATATCACGTGTACAAGTTTTTAAAAAATTTAACGTTCACAAGAATTCCCATTTAATTATCGACAGTCAAAATGGTAATGTAGATATAATCCTGTAAAAAGTGAAATGATACAAAAGAACACATTATTATATGCATGAACAATTTCTATCAAATAGCTACCTATATTTTTACTACATGTCAACTAAAAACTAACAGCTTTGAGCTTACTTTAATACTGAAACTGACAACTGATGCGACAAGAAACTCACAAACTATTCGGTCCTTTTCCAAGTCCTCGGAAATGTAGCAAAAAGTCTAGAATTGAGCAAAAACATGTGCCATTATTAATACATTTCAATGGAAAATGGGGTATATTGATCAACAATCAACCTTTCACCGTCACAGTACATTATTGGCTGGCAATCAATTAATATTCGACTTGGTCAATTTTTATAAATTTACAGCTAAGCCTGCATTGAACATTACAAAATAGCCACAGTAGTATATATAGTAAAAGTTTGAATTATGTACTAAACTGATTAGTCAATTGACGTTTCATAACACGCAAGTCACAAAAATTGAAGACAGCCTTCTATCTCCTTCCGCATTCAGCTAATAATGAGTACTAGTTGGTTACTAGTTAATATGTAACACTACCTATCACACCATAATTTTACGTTTTTTATTTTTTTTTAGATATTATTGGGATTAGAGTATGTCACATTATTTTTTGTATAATGCTTGAAAGAAAACTTACAAAAGCCAGATCAGAACCGGAGGACTGGGACATATAGAAGCAGCAGCAGTAGTGTCCCTGGCGTTTTCTAAAACTAAATAAGGAAGGAGCACAAGAAAATAATAATATTATGAAAAGGTATAATATATTATTTTCATTTTCTCATCATCATCTCTTTCTCAAGTCCCTCTCTACAAAAAATAATCTTATACTATTATACTCTTATCATCTGGTTCACCTTTCATGCATTTATGAGCCAAAGAACCAAAATGCATTGCATAATAATCTACGTACTATACACACATATTATTCTTTCACACTTACAGGTTAGGCTCTACCTGTGC
>JAHZMT010003934.1:0-10457 GCA_027743785.1 Sinhomidia bicolor
TGTTATATATTTTCTGTTGGGATAATAAAAATAATTACTACTTCCTAAATCCTAGGTTGCCCCGATTATTGGACAAGCTGTTTAGGCTTGCTTACAAAACCTCCTGAAGAAAATACGAACAATGGGCGTAAGTGGTCTTAATTTCATTCTGAATACGATTTTATTTTTATTATTATTAACTTCAGCATACTTTTGGGCAAGTTCGCGTCATCTTCCAATTTTGTGCTAGTTTCAACTTGCTCTCATATTGGTCCACATGTAACACAAAAAAGAGTTGTCTTATCTATCTATGATGATATGATCATGATGACTGATGACGCATCCTTGCATGTTTGTGTTATTATGATATTATCAAGCATGTATTTTGGTAGACATGAAAAAAAAACATTTTATGCAAAAATATGCGAATGAATGCACGCCTTCATGCCTAAGCTGCGGGCTTGTAAAATGATAAATTGATCAATTAATTTCTAATTTCGGCTTTCCTTTACTTTTTCTTTCTTTCGTGGTTTACTCGTCGTGAGAAATTACTCAGCACCACCTAAAAATGCACAAAACCTTTCAATACATCAAAAGAATGTAGAAGGTGTGAAAAAACGAAGAAAAATATAACTTGTGTGTTTGTTTTCTTCGGGCTTTCCAATTGATTTACTCGTAGCTTTTGGCTTTGTTCGCTCTACGAGTATGTTTTACACAAAAGTCAGGGTGGGCTTATGTATTTTGTCTTCAGGAAAAAATAGAACTTGAAAAAAAAAATCAAATTTAAAATTAACGACTCTTATCCAGCTCTACATGTCATTTCCAGGTCAGAAACCAGAAATTAGTGGTGTAATTAATGAGTGCACTTGCAACACTTTTAAAAGTTATAGGTGCACACGGTCATAAATAACACAGTATCTACTAGCATTCTATAATTACCAAGTGGATGCCGCCATTAAACAAGTCACATATATACGGAAGAAAGCAATTTCATTATTTTTATAGCCTGACCTTTTTTCCTGGTGTGTGCTGTACTATGAAGAAGAAGCTCATCTTTATGTCTTCTTGAATGACTTGAATCTTTCTTAATTAGCACGTGCTTGGATGCTCACTATCAGTGTCAGTGTCATTATTACCACCATTATGTCTGATGGATTTACATAACAGGCTTGGCGCAAACGTCTTTGATGACATGGACGCATGTACACACAGATTAAGGGATTTTTTAAGATTGTAAATCCAATTGGCTCGTCGTCATCATCATATTAATTTTCTAATATGATGATGAGGTTTTTTTATTGCCGGTTTACTTGCCATTTTATTCTATGATTAGTTGAGTTCAGTAAATTAGAATGCAGGTAATGTCAGTGATGTCACACCTTTCTTACTACCTTACTTTTATTATGAAGTCATAATCTGTTGTGTATGGGTCGGGTGCATTTAGCGAAATGCACTTTTAATTAAAAATGCTTCATGATGATTATTGATCTTAAACGAAAGTTTGAGTTTCTCGATAAGTTTCATTCGGTGCATTGTAATTTTGCTATATTGAAATTTTGCAATCATGAGGAGGATGCATTACAATGTTAGAGTTTTGTAGTTGCGTTTTGAGTCAGTTTTTTTTTTACCAAAAAGAGCTTATTTTCAAGGTAAAAGGATGAGAGCATGTTTGGTATAATAGTTATGCAAGTAGGTGAATAAAAACTAAAATTTTCATTTTCAGAACTCATTTTCAATTAGTATATCTTTATCGTTTGATGCGTCATTTCATGGAATTGGTTTATAAAGAAAAGGAAAACTGATACAGCACAAGCTTTATAGGCTCAATACAAGGAACTATTATTCATTTCACAAGAAAAATTTAATTAAATCGGGTAAAGGTCTAGGTTTGTTTGGGATGGTATGTTGTATAGTAAGTTTGTTTCCTAAAAGTGTATAAATACATTTTTGCGAACTGAATTGAATTTTAGTAAAACAAAAAGCTTCACTGTAGCTGGCATTGATCATACTCTTTTGTCGAATTAGTTGACTGGTTATCACAGTAAGTTGTGTTGATGTTGAAAAGCAGTCCCACTGGTCTTCATCGCTCTGTTGTCTTGAAGCGATGGAAGACAATCCCCTGACTTGTTTTTTCCTTAATAATTAATTCATTGTTTTCCCTTAATTATATGTAACCATAAGGCGGTTGCAGTCGTGCGCTTTCGTAGAAGCCACTGGAAGTTGTGTGTAGTAACAACCAGAGAGCCGCACCGATATGCATTTATAATATTCGTACTACCATGAAAATGGCTTTCCTTTAAAAATTACCCATAAAAAATGAAATATTCTACTACAGCGATGAAATGCAGAAAGTAAGGTATAATTAAACAGATGAAGGGAGGCAGCAACCACGTGGACGCTTTTTTCCCTTAGATTTATTTGCTACCAGCAGTTGCTTTTGTACGATTACACCATCAACTTTGCAAAATGATAAAAAGGAAAATGAGTTTTCGTATGAGTAAGTACATGACAGCAATATGTACAAATTTCAGTATTACACTACATTATAATAGGTATATAACTAGTAAAAAAATATATGCATCCGCATAAATTTGAGTACGTCGATTTATTTCTCTATTTTGCATCATAATAACCGTTTTTTTACTTTTCGGGCTGTACCTCAAACAGCAAATTGAAATTCTTCCGTAGAGAACACGACTTGTAGCAAAAATTTGCATGGCAAATATTGAAACAAACTCATGATGAAAGCAATAGACCGTTGTAATATATAAAGAAACCCTACTTCAAAGAGGTTGAGCAAGATATGCTAATATTAAAACAGACACACGACGGACGACGATGAATAGGATTTACAACAATAATCTGTTATTTATTTACCTATTTTTTAAACTATACTTTCGCTTGTATTCAATTACAGTTAAGATTGTTTGTGAAATACATCTATATATACTATACATGGAAAAAATATGCTAATGTAATGTTAAGTACGTTTGCACGTTGCAGTAACAAAAATATTACTTTTGTAAAAGTCTATGAGTTCCTCGCGTGTTTATGAAGGAATATTCAACATAATTTGGTTTTTCCATTGTCACTGCACAAGCAACGTGATTAACTTCAGAGTAGTATGCTCTTAAACCTCTCGCCTCCATCCTCTCCCACCAGTCGTAAAACTTTGGGAATATTTTCGCGTCCACGTGAACTTCCAACAAAAGCTGTCCAAATGGCAGAGGTTTTTGGTGATGCCGCTGCTGCTTTTGTATGAATGACTCATTATTGTTGCTGCTGTTATCGTTATCGACGTATTCCCCGTCGTCGTTGTCAGCATTATTCTCAGGAAAATCTTGCATAACTTTATCCAAGGCTGCGTATTCACCGCCCTCAACATCCATTTTGAGAATGTCAATCCAGTCGTGTCCATTTTTATCCATGAAATATTTAAGAGTACGAAATTTGCCCAAGTTTTTATTGCCGATTCCAAGCGCTTTAAAAGTTACACGTGGATTTGTTGGCTCCACAGGGAATCCAATGTTTTTGACAGAGTAGTCGTATGCAAACACTCGGCAGTTGGTTCTGTTGAGCATTTCTGCTTCGAATGAGGATTCATTTGCAACTCCAAATGAGTAAATTATACACGACGACGAGGGCTTAGGAGAACTACTACTAGTTTCTTCAGCATGAAACTGGTCGTTGTTGATATTGTTGCTGTGTTGTTGTTGTTGCTGGCTCCCTACATCTTGTTCGTACAGCTCCAGGCCACACAGCCATTTGCCTCCGTCGCCAATGAATCCCACACGTTGAACGGAATGGGGGCAATTAAAGGATGGAGCAAAGTAGTTCCAAAAGAATACATAGTTCTCCCCATCCCATGGATTTACCTTGGACAAATTGTTCTCAGCTTTGGTGGCAATCCACGTGTGACGCTGAGCTACAGAGCGCCTCCAAATTGACTCTGAAATCTCTAATTGCTTTTTAATCGCATAGTTCTCCTTTGTAGTTGTACAGGTTATTGTAACGTTGTTACAATCACATTTTGATTTCACTCTTGTAACTATTTCGTTGGAAGCAGCAGCAGCAGCAGGAAACTTACCAATATTCCCGTCAAACTCCTCCGAGGAACTGTATAAATTCTCTAGTAAAGTGTACTGCACAATTGCAAATGAGGAGAAGATCACACATGACAGTAATCCGATTGTCCCTGTTTTAATTAGCGTAAAGCTTTTAAGGTATTGCTGTGTCTTTTTCCTTGAATCAATGGCATTGCCAAGTACACTACTTAACCTTCTGCTATAAGTACAGGTGTCACTTTGATAATGATGAATGCGATTTAGTTCCATGTTTGTTTATTGCACACAGAGAGATTACGGTGGTGTCATGCTGAGAAGTAGCAATAATATTCCTAGAAAATTATTCTCTTTGATGTAAACATCATCACCACAACTGCTCTCTTCTCTTATTATGACACAAATGACTGACTAACTCGACTCTCAATATGTATGTGTGTGATGCATTACTCACTCAGAGTTTCACACTTTTGAATCGCTCTTTGCAAATTTGAAAAGTAACGGGGTCTACCATTAAAGAAATATCACTCATGCATTAAGCTATCACGTACTCGTTCACGCAATAAAAACCATCAATTTCTTTTTGCTTCCGCAGATTTCATTGTCAAAGTAAAAAAAAACTTTATATTTTATTTAAGTATTTTATGTATCAGTTTTGAGATTCAAGAAAAACGCCAAACCATAATGTAATGTGCAATGATGATAAAGCAGTTTATGGGAACGCAAAACTTATTGACTATCAAGTAAAGTTGAGTGTGTATGTTTATATATACTTTTAGGATGCTTCTATAACGGCCATTATTATCCGTACGAATCCACCGTGAAAATCAACTGCAATCAATGGTAAGAGCCGGTCAACAAAATACCTACATAATATATGGTTTAATAACAGTTCGCCTTGGCCAAATCAGCCAATTACGTGTTCAAAATGTCGTTCAACTCGTCTTTTTGTTATGTCGTCTTTTTACTAGCAAATGTGAGCGGTCTCCAACGGACCCTGCAGCTTACGAGCTACTTTGCGAGCGAGATGATTGCACGATCGAAGCTAGTCTTATCCAAACGCTGAACGAAGGCGATTACAGTTGGTCGGCCGGAAATTACTCCGAGTTTTGGGGACGAAAGCTGTCAGATGCATTGCTCTACAAACTTGGAACGCTCGAACCAGAGCGGGGAGTAAGTCAATAATAATTGCCAAGTGTAGCATGATAATATGATATGAGATTGTCCACTCGCCTGGATTTCTTTTCTGACATTAATAGACCGTGTGTAAATTGTGTACTAGGCATCTTCTCTCATATTTGTACTCTTCTGGATATTTATCCAAGTGTATTGTAATATTTTCTTGTAGGTAAGGAATATGGAGCCTATTAAATATGTTTATGATGAAACTGCCATTCCTTCAAACTTTGACNTTGTAATATTTTCTTGTAGGTAAGGAATATGGAGCCTATTAAATATGTTTATGATGAAACTGCCATTCCTTCAAACTTTGACGCTAGAACTAAATGGCCTAATAAAATTCATTCTGTGCAAAACCAAGGATGGTAAGAGTTGATGAGAATAAATTTCACACGCAGGATAATATGTTTAAATGCTTGTAGTAATAATTACACTATCGTGTGGTAATTATTATTATTCGATTGTAGGTGCGGTTCTGACTGGGCTTTCACCACTTCCGCAATTACAGGTTTGTTTTCACAATACGAATGTTTTTTTACAAGTACCTATTTTATAATGCATGACCATTCTTTATTTCAGTAGCAAATTAATAACGTCAGGTTTTTTTTCTTTTTTATTTTACACAGCGGATCGTTTAGCGATACAGTCAAAAGGTGTTGAAAATCTGAAGCTTTCGGCACAGCATTTGATTTCATGCAACAGTAGAGGCCAACAAGGATGTCAAGGTGGGCATTTGGACAGGGCTTGGAATTTTATGAGGAGATACGGGTAAGATAAACTATTATTTTTCCGGCTAAATAACGAAAAAAAGAAATGCATATAGTATGCAAGAGGCAAAGTAAGTAGTACCTTGGGTGCTTATGAATATGTGACATTTTAACAAAAAAATAGTAAGCACTTTAGCAATGTCACGTTTTAGTGCGTAGTGCATATCATTTATGGCTTGCATTTGTTAACTTTTGTCGTTTTGACTGTGTTGACGTTTTATGGTCGAGTTGACAGAATGAAAAATTATGCGAGTGGTGTGTGGCCACTCAATCAACTCAAGTTTTGGTCAACACACATATTTAATGGCACTTTTGTACTCTTTGTTTCTCACCAGCCAGATTTGATTGATGGTCATGCGAAATTAAGCATTTTTTTGTTTATATCAACATCACTCCTCAAACCAGTAGCAGACATTTCAATTTTAATTTGGTTAAATATATGCAACATGTTAATCAACAATATGACACTTATAATTTATTTTCATTTGGACAACGCCACTTTTAATTATCAGCAATTTGAAGTGTAAAAATTTAAAAAATGCTTTATGTATTTACATTTGTAAATATCTACCTATTATGGTTAGTCATTGATATTATTATAAACCTTTTGTACCGATTAGCTAGTTGGGAGAATTGAGAAATATGACCCACACTAGGAATCATTGAAAAATACGTATGCTTTACCTGAAAAGAAAACAGAAGCGAATTGTTGGTATAATATAGCATCAGAACTCTCAAGATGTTATCATATCATCATCATCGTGAACGCGAAAAATCCGCATAAAATACAAAAAGCGGGATGTAGCAATACCTCGCAGTTTTTTTTACGTTACTTACCTTACCACCACACAAGTATTACCTATGCAGATATGGCTGAAATCTGATATTTTTAGCATATAGCGCAAACCACACAAAAATTTAATTTGTTTGTTCGATACGTTGATATACTATATACCTACTGAAAACTACTTGTTATATTTTTTACGCAGTATTGTTGACGAGGAATGCTATCCATACGAGAGTGGGTCAACAGGAGCCAAGGGGAGCTGCACGATTCCACGCAAAATTAAATCGCTTTTGGAAATCAACCAATGTCGATCATCCAATCTGTTGAGTGGTCGTACTGAACTTTACCGCAGTCAACCCGCATACAGGATTAGTAGTCGGGAGAATGACATTAAGTACGAGATTATGACCTACGGACCTGTTCAAGGTAAGAAAAAGACCGATTATTATGGTTTTCATAAACTGGTAGCAGCATTTACTCATGACTATGACTGCGTATTTTTATCGCTCGTTTACCAAATACAAAAAAGCACAGATAAGAATGTAGAGCAAAAACTATTTCAGAACAAGAGTGTGAGTTTTTGCAATACGTTTTTGGTTCTCTGTACCCCTCACGACATTCACATAGCTCATTAAATTGTCATTCACGCATGAAAGCTCAACGAACGATAACGCAGAGAATTCCTTTTCAACAGACAAGAAACTTGAACGAAATTGATACCATAACGCAAGCGTAAAAAATGTAAGAGGTTGATAATCTTGGGGCTAAATCGAGCGCATAATCATCCCTTGTGATTTTTTTTTGCTTTTTAATGCAATTTTATAATAAGAACGTCATCCTTTATTCATCTTTGCTTTTCAGCTGTAATGTCAGTATCGGCAGATTTTTACATGTATCGTGGTGGCGTTTACAAAAAATCTGGATTACGACCTGCTGAGAGAACAGGATATCATTCTGTTCGATTAATTGGCTGGGGTGAAGAGTTCCACCAGGGCTCAATGCTAAAATATTGGGTAAGAGAAATAGGAAAAATGCAAATGTATATTTTTCTCACAAATTATTCAGGCATGTTGAATTTCACAAGGAGGCATATACGCATTTGAGTGGAATCACGATCAAGATGACAATATGAAATATTTTTATATTGTATTAGCAATATTTTATTTTCACACAGCTTGCTGTCAACACGTGGGGCAGTAATTGGGGCGAGAAAGGACTTTTTAAGATCCTGCGAGGAGAGAACGAGTGTGAAATCGAGACTTTTGTCGTTGCAGCATGGGCAAGACCTGCAAACAAAGCGTCGTACAGAAACGATAACCCATTTAGGTATTAAATGGAACATGACAAAAAAATGAAATAATAAGCTCTTCATGCATCGCCATTGGTATTATTGTTCATATGATGCCATAATAATGGAAATATGAGTATTATTAATATGCTTCCAAAAAATGTTATTAAATATTATACTAGGTATTAAAATGCAAAAAAAGAAAATGGGCTTCAATGATATAAAAAATAGGTTGTAAAAACTAAAGAGTTCCTTCTTGTGCTAGAAGAATTTTAATAAATAAATATCTGTAGCAGCGACAATATTACAACTAGAGGTAAGTAAGCAGTTGTGAGTAATAAAAATATTATATGAGATTGGATATTCCGTTTATATATAAGTTCAGTTCATATGATGCCATAATAATGGAAATATGAGTATTATTAATATGCTTCCAAAAAATGTTATTAAATATTATACTAGGTATTAAAATGCAAGAAAAGAAAATGGGCTTCAACGATATAAAAAATAGGTTGTAAAAACTAAAAAGAGTTCCTTCTTGTGCTAGAAGAATTTTAATTAATAAATATCTGTAGCAGCGACAATATTACAACTAGAGGTAAGTAAGCAGTTGTGAGTAATAAAAATATTATATGAGATTGGAAATTCCGTTTATATATAAGTTCTCAACTGTGTTGTATGAATATTAGTTATAATTTGTGATTCCTATACTAATTTTTGGTGTTATTTTTGTTGACGATGACGGCGACAATGTCGAATGTACGAATAATAATCATTTCTTAAACTTCGAAGTATGTAGGAATGTAATACTTGCTTAATTTTTAGAGTAGGATTTACTGCTAATAAAATTCTATAAAAGTTTACAGATGATGATACCGATGAAATTATAGTTTTCGCAAACAAGTATTTGTGCTAACTAGCGTAAGATGAATTATATGTGTCATAAATAAAAAAATGTATATTATTATCTAACATATAGAAAGTAAATCACGTAATTTTGACTAAAAATTGGGGAGGCAGAGTTCTTTCAATAATTTTTATAGGACTGGGACTAGGCAGATACAGATGTATGTATAGCAATTTTTATGTAAAAGGCTTATTTTTTGTTTCTCTTTTGTCATGTTATATATATATATTATTTAGCAAGTTATTAATTACATGCACAACCAGTCTTTGAAAAGAAATGTAAAAATGGTTTCGTTTTATTTGCTTGTTATGGGCTATATGTCAAATGATTTGAGTTCCCCACAAAAAAAATCACTGCCGCAGCAGATAAAGTTCACATTATTTTGTTGTTATAAAAATAGTAATAGTTAAGCTTAATGTTGTATAAAAAGTATTAAAAAATAATATTGTTTTAGCTTATCATACTGAATTGTGATTAATTTTTTTTCTTGTTGGTGATGATGATGAGTTTGGAAAATGTGGTGACAGACAGAAGAAGAAAAAGGAACAATGGGTGCTGTTTAGTCGCTGCTGTCAGCAGAAGAGAATGACGAATTTTTGAATTGTTTGTGTATTGTCATTATAAATTGATTATATAATTTTTTCGTGAATATTATGGTATATATAGCAGAACATGGCTTATCATATAATTCTTGTGTTCACCACCTACTCACTATAATGTATTAATTACTTACTATTATTAAATACCTGCACATTCACTGTTATTAAAATAAATAAATAAATATATATAACATTATGATATTATACTTTTAGAGTAAAAGCGTATATTATTGTGAAGTAGTGCGAAAGAATAAAAAATATACAATAATAAAAATTGTTATAATCACACACGAAATATTTTATTGTTTTAAAATCCAACTAAACATTGTTGTATGTACAATAATCATTCAACTTAAGTGCGCATTTTGCAAAACTCCCGTTTCAAAAATCTAGCTTTCGTCAACATCCTTCATTCTACCTATCTTCATTTCATATATTTAATGACTTTGGCTAATGCTATCTGCTAATTTAGTTAAAAACATTCCCAAAACTCCAGCAATGATCACAACGAGAATGCAAAAGCCAATCAACGGCCAAGGTAGTGTCCTTATCGAGGTGGTAAAAACGCGAACAGGAAGGGCGATCCAAGAGTCGTTTGGAATGTCACCAATAACACCTGTCGTTCTTGTACTGTTTAACTCCACCTTTTGAACAGAGCTCTCGGGGAGATTTTGACTAACGAGTGGTGGTGGTAGCATTGTTTTTTCTAATACTTTTTCATCCTCCTCCTTGTCCTTATCTTGCAAGGTAACGTTATAAGTATTAACTTTGGCGTGTTCATCTTCTTCGTGATCAATTTCTTTTTGACCAGTTTTTTCTGCGGGGCTGTTTTCATCATTGTTGGTTTTATTCTTGTTCTCGTCTTTACACTGCTGACCTTTATTGTCGGG
>JAHZMT010003935.1:0-16102 GCA_027743785.1 Sinhomidia bicolor
ACCATTTTGTTTATAATATAAGTAAGTCGTTTCAATATTTTTAAACTATTATTGCTTCATCTTAAAAATGTTGCTTTATACTTTTTCTTTTGAAAGGCAAAGACAGAGAGAAGTTGTTGTAAGCGAACGAACGATTAATAAATATATGACATGTGTCACAAGACTACTGGAAGTCTTTTTCATAAAAATAACCCCATAAAAAGGAAAACGTAAAAACATGTACTTATATAGGCAGATGATGTTTTTATTGGTTTAGTTAGGTGTTTTTCGGCAAATGGAAAATATTTTTTTAAAAAATGTTGCATCTATAGAGTTGGAAACAGAGAGGGAGAGAGAGAGTCAACTGTGACTGCTGGGGTGAACTATGGATCTCTGTGAGTTTTCCTCGTTCCTTTCTTTCAGGAGTCATTTAGCCTGATACTTAATGTTGTGCAGTAGTGGTGGCTGATTTTATAGTTTGGAAGTAGCAGTGGTAATTGCCTGAACGAAATGGAAGATTACATTTTTTTATCACAGAGTAACGATTTTGTTTTGTATCGTCAAAAAAAAATCTACGACAAGTCTCTTGTCGAACAGTTATCAATCAGTGGTCTGCTGTGTCGCTTATGTATGGGGAAATTGTCATTACGCTTGAATTTTTCTTGAAAAGGGGATGTAACAAGTGGTTCAAGCAGTGCAGCAGAGTTAATGCTTATGTTGCTTTTACGCTGCTGCTGCTGCTCCCCTTTTTGACACTGTCATGTTACAAATTATTATGTATTGAGACATTTTTATTGCTTTCGTATTTCTACTCATCTACCACTAGTTTCTCTTTCTCCCTCTGCAACTGCAATGTCGTCTTTTTCTGCTTTTAGTAGCTTCTTAAAAAGAAAAAATGAGATGAATGAGATGATGGGTTTGGAAGGATAAAAACATAAATTGGCCATCCTTCGTTTAGTCCCCTTTTATGTTCCACTCTCACTCTCGATTTTTTTTTGTTAATTTCATTGTGCAAGAAGAAGCTTCTGTCTAGGAAGCTTTTTTACTGTGCAACCTACCACTAGAAATACCATCTTTAAAAAAATTAAATTATTATTTTAATGCCGCACTATGTCTCTAATATCTATAATTTAATTTTCGACTTTCTTTCAGCTTGATCGATTTTTTAGATTAATGTTTTTATTTGTAAGTATTTATTATTGGGATGAAAATGTAATTACTTGTAGTAGCATTTGCTCATTGTTACTTGTGTGGGGCCTTGAGACTTTCTTCCAATGACTTTTGTTATTTAGAGGGCAGCTGAAAGTTTAAAAGCAAAATGTAAGCTAGATAGAGCCAACGCGAAGATTATTTGGGGTAGGATGAGAACCCACCCTTTTGAGAAGTTTGCGTTTATTATTATTTCCTAACTGTAATAATTATAATCATGCTCACGTCGGTAATCAGTAATCACCACCACCACCAGAAATGACGATAATGTTTCTCGCAATCATAATATTGGGTTGTACGTTTACACGATAATGATGATGTAATGATGATGTTGTTTGCTTGTGCAGTGCACTGTGCAGGCATTATTTTAGAGAGAGAGAGAGAGAGAGGAGGGTGCAATGCAATCTGTGTATTGTTTGGTGGAACGGAGTAATAATGACCGTCTCTGCTTTTTCTTGCTCGAGTCGTCCATGTCTACGACGATAGGGAACGGAAAAATGTTTTTAAAGTTTAGGTTTGTCTTTCTTTTGGGGTTGGTGTTGATTATCAACTTGAGCTCTTTCTCTCTAGCATTTTTTTTTCTTCAAGAAGATAAAACTGCTCCACTGGGTTGGGTATTTCGTTTTCTTGTTCATGGCGGTGGTGGTGGTGCTATATGATGTAAGTAAGTGGTGTGCATCCAATAAAATGCATCATGCATGGCTCTCATCTTCTCTTCACTGCTTGCTTCTTCTTATTATAACGTTTTGCTACCGAGAGTTTCCCACGATATACAACAAGTGCAAGTGCACATTGATTTCCCTGTTAACTTGTGATGATGATGACGATGCGATGGTGCAACATGGAAAACAGGCAGGCAACAAGAACAACTGGAGAATGACGACGATGATGATGATGATTATGGTGATTGGTGTGGCTTTAAAGATAAATTTTATCTTGGACTTACTTGCTTTTTACCATCGGATCGCCAAGATTGTGATTATGACGTGAGTAGAGCGAGGAGAAAAAAAGGGATGAAATAGTGGTTCCAGAAGGCGTAAAGTAAAAAGAGAACCCTTTTGTTTTTTATGCAACTTTTTCCACAAGTTTGTTCGGTGGTTGGTTGGGATTGCGCCTGCACGATATTTTTCTATTACATTTATTAAAATAAATTTGTGGGTTAGGGCTGGAAAATCTTTTAATTTGTAACGTATTTTTTGTACGAGAAGATGAAAATGAGAATGCCTGCGTGTGGGATGAATGTTTGTGTTGTGGAAAATCAACATACAAAAGATTTAATTGAGAAAGTAGGAAACAGTAAAATACGTTGTTTTTGAATCTAACTTTTTATTTCTGTACAGCTTGTCATGTTTTCGTATTTATCATGTGATTTCGGACTCCGTCATAAATCAGTGTAGTAGTAGACACGTATGAATTGACTATATGACAAAACTTTCGCAAGCTATTTACAAGATTACCGAAAAAATTCAGTGGAATTTGAAAAGTTTACTGACGACATGATGTTGATATGATAAATCTGATGGAGAGTAATGTGCTCTTGTCTCTCATTTTTGCAAAATGAGAGGCGTTGATGCAAGTTTGACGTTTTGGATGTTGATGTTGGTGGACATTTACCAGGAAAAATGCAAAAAAATAGGTTTCTTTTATTCATTTTTATCCTGTCCGCAACCAAACATAGTAAAATTCAATGCGACTCAACTCAAACTCAGCCAAAGCTTGATCGTCCACATGGTCGAAGGTCTCCAATGACGGATCATAAATCTTGAAAATGACCATTCGAGTACACTCCAACTGCACTGGCCATCAGTCAACTTGTTTGGTGGCTGCTGACTGTTGACTGACCGCATCTATCTTCACCGGGAAGAGTCGAGTATAGTGGCATCTCATCATCCGTCAACGGCGGCAGTAACAGCAATACAATTTTTTGGAGTGTGGTATGCTATGCTCTTCTTCTTCTTGACCACTACCACTCTGTATTCCGCCTCCATTCCATTCAAAAAACAACAAAAGTTTGCTAGAGTCGCTGCTGATCAAAAAAGAACAATACTTGTAAGTTGTTTTGAGCATGCAATTGTTTTCTAAAGAATTGCAAGATTTAGTCTTGATAAAGTAGATCATGACTCCTCATGACACGAAAAAAATAACCGAGGCGAACTTATGATGACGACCACAAAAATTTTCAAAACAGCTCACTAAAATAATATTAGCATTTCGTTTTATACGTGTGTAGTGTGGTGTACGGCAGCAGGAAGAACGTTATTTTTACAGAAATATTTCTTCAAATTTTTGAACTTTATGTGGGCAGCAACCGAACTCGAACAAAACGGCAAATTTCAGTCTTTTTCTCTTCCTCTCTCTCTCTCTCTGTCCGTCCATCTTATTTCTTTTGTTGGGAGTTTTTATGTTTTTCACCTCTTTTCTGCGTAATGAACTTGTAAAACATTTTTGTTGTCATTCCCTCATGTAACGGTCAGCCCATGTCGAATTTGAATTCATCTTTGACTTTACTGGCTGTGCTCGCAAGTGTTGTTGGAAGAAGAGAAAAGAAATAAAAAAATGTTTTGTGTTAATATTGAAGCAAAGGTCGGATCGGATGGTGGTTCTATTGCATGATGGTTCTCTTTGTACGGTGATGTTAGAGGTTCTGGCTAGTGGGCGGATATGATTATGTAATCTATAATGTTCTCTCTTCTTTCTACTACTAGATTATGCACACACGCTTCTAACTTCTGCCATTCCATTGTTGTTGCAATGGATGGAGGGAGGGAGGAGGTATGTATGTAATAGTAAGGCAAATGGCTCATGAAATAACTTACACGGTCAAGATAATCTATGAAAGAAACAACAAAAACCATAATAATAATAAACGATAAAAAAGCCGAAAAGGAAGATTGACCGTGTGTGTTTGCTGGCTGTCGATGATGATGATGATGATCATAATATAATGCCGCTGTTGCCACATGCCGGTGGCTACATGGCTTGCATACCTACTTTAACTTTATACACCAAAAATCCAATCCACGCTTTTGACATATCTTTCTATAATATACTATTATTTTACTACCAATAATACATGCTATTTTTCTTAATATGTATATATTTTTTGAATTTTTTTGATTTTGTTTCCTTTCCTCAGCAGCAGCAGCAAAAAAAATAAAATATATTTTCGAGGAAAAATATAAAAAGCCCCTTCAATTATTTCCTTATTGCGTCCATGCATGCATTATTATTGTCGTCGTCGTGGTCCATTATTTAGCCATTGGCATGAATGACACGATGGCATGCATGCTCTCGCCAAATTATATTGTACTTTTGCCTGCCGAATTATCAAAATGTTCTTTGAAAGCAACGGATTGATATAGCGAAAAAAGTAGTGTAATGATACACGGAGCAGCAAGCTGTTAGTAGTAGTAATCGTAGTAGTCGTAGAATATAGAGGAAACGGTAATAACAATAATAATAAAAAAAAGAAATGAAAACAATAATATGATGAGGAGACGTCGTGTCTAATATTGTTTAAGTGTCCATCTTGTCTTGTGCCGCATTGTTATTACAGCTTTATTGTCATTTATTGACGTGATGCTCCTGTTGCGACCCTTCTCTCTAATATTTTACCCATCAGTCATTTCTTCGTTTGCCGATCGAACACAGATCGAACCTTCCAAAAAATGATGCCACTCCACTAGTCAAGTGAACGAGTAGAGTAAAGTAACCAGACAGTATGCTATACCTACCTATTATAGTATTAGCCTGTTGAGTCATTGAGAAAGTAGAATAAAAATCCAACATGAAATATATATCTTCTTCTTCTTCTTTATTCTTCTGAAGATTTCCTTCATTTCATGATTGGAAATTGAGTAAGGTACTTGTTGCTCTCTGTTCTTGCCATCATCATGAATGTGATTGTAATTTCAATTTGTAGTAATGTGCAATGCAACAATCCGTCGTCTGTCTAGCTGAACACTGAAGAATTATTGCGAAATATTTTTAAGTTAATCAAAACACCTACCTTACTTTACTACCTACCTACCTATAATAATAATAGTATGAACTGTTACAATGAGCAATAATGAGCACACAAAAATCTAAAATCCCATCAACTTCTCTCTCGTCATTTTTCTCTTGGTTATTTCCCTTCTTCTTAAACTACGTACACCGAGAGGGATTTGATTTTTAACAGTTTTTTTTCTTCAGTACTATACTACTACTACTACAGTATAAGCAAAAGTTTGAATGCAGACCAACATGAATTTTTTTGCTCAGATTGGTCATTTGCTCTTCTTGTCTTGTCGGTTTTGAGTTTTGACTTTTTCCGTCCAGGTTCATCGAACTGACCGCATGTGCATAAAAATGTGCTCGCTAAAAGCTCCGTTGGGTTTATTATTATTTTGGTGGTGCGGTGGTTTTAGTTGGTGAAACCGTTTTCCTGTGTGATTGAATAAATAATAATAATATTATTATTACTATATACGTTTTTCTTCGTCGTGTTACATGTATTTCATCAAACAACAGAGAAGAGAATAATGCACATGAAAATCTTTATTTTTTTGAAGAAAATATTTTTTGCCGTAAAATAGCAGCACTATTTAACATAACGAAGCAAAAGCGTTACCTGACTCAACATCAAACACTAACTTACGCATTTTTATTGACTGTATGACTAAAACTTGCAATCATGTCATTTTATAGATATTATTATAAGCACTGCACTTTTTTTTATCTTGTTGCCTTTGGCCATACAGTCATAGTCGTCCGTCGTTATAATGGGCTAGTCAAAGCCAAGCAAAGTCAAAGTGAAAATTAGGAAAAGGACCGGTATTTACACGATTATTATTATTATTATTATTATCATTCGTTCGTTCGTTCGTGGACTACGCCGATGGACATTTGTACCTCTAGAGAGAGAGAAGGTACTGACTGCATGCATGCAGAAAGTAGAAAAAAAGCACTTTTTTCCTAAGTAATAATGGTCTCGTTTTAAAAATGACAAATGCCTGTTCCTGCTGCAGTAATTTGCACGATACATCATTTGAAGTAATAATAACAATAAAAATAATGATGGCTATATGGCGAGTGTACAAGGGAAAGGATTGAAGGCGAAAAAAAAAATGTTTGGTGGACGACGACGATGGACAGAAAAGAAGCGGAAGATGATGACGACGATGAGGAGAATGAGAGAGAGATAGAATGTTATATGATGATGATAAGTAATGCGGTGGAGGTGGATAACAAGAGTATATATTGTAGATATATAATGTGGTTTGGTTTGGTGATGCACTATAAAATGAGTTATATTCTTTGTCTGTCAGAGTTCATTCGTCATCATCATCATAAGCAGCAGCAGCAGCAGCCACAACAGCAGAAAAGATATATGTTATTTTTTTTTTTTCAGCAAAAATCTTCTTTAAATGCAGGCGTTATTACTTACTGCAGCAGTCTAGTGTAATATTGTTACGTTTTTACAAATTTAATGGAGGAAAAAGAAGAGGAGACATGCTGTGTTGTTGGCTGTTGGCGTTATTGTTACTGCTGCTTGCTCACTCTCAAATCATATACCTATATTACCTATCTGATATTATGACGATGATGATGATAATGATGAGCATCTTTCTTTTTGCTTTCTTATCGCTTAGTTTTGTGGAGCCACACACATTTTTTTTTCTTTTTCTTATAAGCGTATATATCTTTAACTTGTGCTGCTGCTGCTGCTGGCCTTTCTTAAAATAAGAAGAAGAAGAGAGGGAAAAAGGAGATTTTTTCGAGATTCTTTTGGTTGACTCAAGAAAATATATCATTTCTTCAGCAGCGCTCCTTTTGCTGCTGCTGAACCTACTAGTAGAGTAGTGGAAGATGATAAGGTTAAGAAAGATGAAGATAATATATTTTTGTGTGTGTACTATAGATATTGTAATGCTGATGTAGCAAGCTCAAAAGGAGAAAAAAAATGATAGAGAGAAAAACTTGTCAAACTTGTTGCGGGGTTTGTAGCTAGCTCATCTTTTCTCTTCTTCTGTTGCTGCTGTGCTCTCTGTCTGTGTCCCTCTCTTCTTCTCCTTCTCTCTGACTTTTGGAAAAAAAGAGCGAGAAGATGTAAGCACTTGATAATATCTTGTTTTTATACGTTTTTTATATTCTATCAAGTACAATTTTTATTCCGCAGGCTGCTATATTACGTCTGTATACTAGAGAGGAGAAGAAGAAGAGGTGTATAAGTACATATCATTAATGTTGGGTAAATGTTCATGTAATGATAATGTATGAGTGATAAATTTGAAATGATGACGATGAGCATTGAGTCTCGCTCGGCATCATCATCATCATTGAGTGAAAGAGTGGACTCTTGTCTTGCTGTTGTAAAAAAAAGTAGATATTATGATATTGGAGTAATAAGCGCATAAAAATCTCTAAAAATCCTGTCATATTTCCCCAATCACACACACTTTTTTCATTATTAACAACAGTCTCGTAATAATATGCCACTGCGCTGCTGCTGTTGTTGCTGGTGCCACCATCGTTGCTGTTTTTACTTGAGATAAAAAAACATAAGAAGAAGAAGAAGAATATTCAAACTTTGATTTAACCCGTCATCCACAAAAAAATATTTCCGTTAGTTTTCACAAATTAGGCATAAATTTTATGTGAAATATGTCTATAATGATTTGTGTTTGTTTCGTATAATAATAATAAAGAGATGGGAGTGACTTTTGTTGTATGTACGCATGCTTAATAAAGACATTCAAGTTTTGGTAATAAAAATCCATTGCATATTTCTTTCTTATTTTATTTTTATTTTTACAACGTAAGTAGTAGTATTCCACCATTTTCGGCAGTATAATAATGGCGGCGATGGTGGCAGTGGTAAAAGTAGTAGTAGTAGTAGTAACCTGTTCCTTCTTGGATAATCTTGCACATGAAATCTTAAAGAAGAAAAAGAAGAGAAAAAGCAGAAAGAGAGATGAGATGCGCTGAAAAAAAACGATTGTTTGTGCTTGGCATGCAATACAGTTCTACTTGAGTTGACCTCAATGGTGACCCCTTCAAAGGTTTCACAGATGGATGGATATGTTTTTATAGACAGATATGCATGTACGTTCAGATTGCGTACTGTCTTGCCATATAGCTATACCTATTGCTTCCATCTCGTCGATCTTGTTGCTTTTGATGCCTTGTGTTCTAACAAGATTTTTATGGCATTTTAAGTTGACTCGTTTCGGCTTCCGGTTTTTTACTGCTACTGAAAGCAGCATCGTATAGAAATCATCTCATATTTACGGAGAAAAAAAGGAAAAAAATATAAGAAAAGCGAGCGAAATTGCTAGTCGCGTGTGTGCAATAATAATATGGGATGCGGGTCAGTTAAATATTAAAATCAGAATCACGAGTGTTTTAATTACTAAAATGATAGTTCACTGAACGCAGCAGCAGCAAAGAACATTGAAATAATAATAATAATGTAGTGCATTACTGCGTTTCATCTTCATTATATCATAAAGTTTGAAGTGCATGTTTAAGTACTTTGATAAATGCAATATTGAATATTACTATTGGGCGTTGACAAAATAGTGGCGTTTGGTGTTGCACACACACTGCACTGCTGCAGAGTTAGTGCTTTGTGCTAAAAAATAAAAAAATAAAAAAATGAATAAGTTTCTCAGGTCAAAGTCTCTTCCGTCGCTGCTTGCCTCGCACTTACAGCTGAACTTGGAAATATAGAGAGAACTGTTTGTGTATTTTAGGATGGTTGGATACAAAGTTGAGATAAGATTGTGAAACGAAAAAAAGGTGCATAATATTGTGTACGGACTTTGATATTGCGATGATGATGACGCCAGAGTGCCAGTGTCATCCTATAAGTCCGTGTTATCGTCATTTGTCATCCAAACCACCACACCACTACACACTACCATATTGGCAGGCACATCCCATTTTCGATATACGGTAATCTTATCTTTTCGCTATTGTATTTTCGATCAACAATTTCAGAATATAATGCAATCAAATAACAACAGCTGAAAAAAAAAACAAAGTTGTTTATTGGAAATGGGTTGCTCTTCGGTCAAATTTCAAAATGTATATACGGTAATCTTATCTTTTCGCTATTGTATTTTCGATCAACAATTTCAGAATATAATGCAATCAAATAACAACAGCTGAAAAAAAAACAAAGTTGTTTATTGGAAATGGGTTGCTCTTCGGTCAAATTTCAAAATGTGCACGTTGAGGAGAGGATAACGTACATTTATAAAACGTCGTCGTATAGCTTTTTTAATGGATGTTGACTTTCGTCTGAATATGTCGTCATGTCCTCTTCTACTACAACATGAGAAAATTACTGTTTCATGAACAAACTCATTGAATGCACAAAAGGATGATGATGAGGTGATGCGCAGCGCAAACGCAGGCAAAACAAATTATTGTTTTCACTGGGCTCATCATTAGAGTACTTTCTATCAGCGATCAGCAATACCACATTGACGACGCTTCAAGTATCATCTTTGTTAGCAGCACTGCAAACTTTAATCAATGCACTACTGACTGATGCTTTGTTTATTTTTTTATTTGCTGTTGCTACTAAATTGGCTGAATGCCTTTTACGGGTTGAGCATAGTAGGAGGGATGGGGGAGGTAGAAAAATGCCAGTCCAGTAGTTATTTGTAGATGGTGACAGGAGCTGGGTTACAAAGCATCAGTCAATGTATTAATGTTTAATTAATAATAAAAAATAAATAAATACGAAAGCTACCAATATAATTAAGTTTGCTAAACTGATAATAAAAGAGCAAAGAAAGAAAGAAATTATAGAAGAAAAAATAAATAAATAAATTACCTATGTATTTTTATAATCGAGTAACATTTTTTAAATCATTCATATGAAAATGTATAATCATATTCATATTGTTTGTTGTTGGTGGTGGTGGGAAATACCCTGAAGCTCCAAAAATCTTTGGAGCTTTGAACCAAAAGGGAGAATGCACATGCAACAAGCAAGCTTTGCATTTGCAGGAAAGACTTGAACAGTATTTTAAAAAGGTTGTTCAACGAGAAAATTAATCTGGGTAAAGCGCCATACGATCTTTTACCAGAATAAGGAATGCGAATGGAATGAGTAGAGAAGAAAGCAATAAAAAAATGTATCAAGAATTTTCAGTTTTTCAAAAATATTAAAGTCATCCATGTAATGTGTTTTGTTTCTGTGTTTTTAAGTGGTACTTTGAATTTTAGTAAACTCTTTTTAACCTAACAGTTTGTAAGCTAATTATATTATTACTGAAATACACACCCGCTATTAAAAAGGGGGAAAAAAACTTTGACATAAAATTAGTACAGCTGCCAAGTGCCAGGTGCATTGCGTACTTGCAATTTACATAGGCTGATACCTTTTACGTGATATGATGATTAGGCTCTATTGCTGTATAATGTTGTAAAAAAAATTTATTTATGAATGGTATGAAAAAAAATTAAAACTGCTTAACATTTTGCTGGCGCCACCACCACCAACCAACCAACTCGACACAAATAAATTTATTATTAAGAAGCCGAGCATTATTGAATTGAGTCATACGTAACTTTTTAATTTACACTTTGTAAGTACAAAAATAGTAGATATCTGCTTCTCCCATCGCTCTCATCGTCTCCTTTTGAAACGCTGTTAAAAACTTGCCTTTTATACATCAACTTGCTCAAGTATTGATGATGACAAAAAGATATTATTATTATGGCGAGCAGTGTCAACGTCTCTTTATTTCGCCATATCTCTTTACCTTTCTTGTCTCATTGTCAGCAGTTATAATTTTAGAATGGCTAGTAATAGCAATAATAATAATAATAATAAGTAATGTATTACTGTTGATGATGATGGAGGCGATGAGATGTAATAACTTTTCTGATTCTTTATTAGCGACATAAAAATAAACACATAAAAAAATGCTTTGGTCTGTATAATTTAACTTGACTCTCCAGCAAAAAGAAGTTGCTCTGTGTTCTGTATGTAATCTGTAGCAATAATCGTTCAAACTAAATACACAGTGCAGAAAATGGGAGTGTGTTTGTGACAAGTTGTTGTCGTCAACTAGACTAACTGCCACTGCTACAAAACAGATTCCTCTTTGTTTTTCTGCGAAGCTCAGTGCTTGTGTCCCCACTCAACTCGGCTGCGCTGCTGTTGATTAAAGTAATTTTGTTTAAAAAATCAATTTTTATTAGAACCAAGAGGAGATTGTATGAATTCTATTTGTATATGGTGATGTACATATTATTATATTACACAGTAAACGAAATGGTTGTCAGCAAACTTTTTATCATGCGTTAGTTAGTAGCTGTAAGAATTAAAATTGATATAATTTCTTAACATGATTTTTTAATTAATTAATTTTAAAGTGAAAAGAAGAAGATTCTATATATATATTTTGATAAGCTAATAATTTATGAATCCATCTTATGAATGTATGGTTGTCAAATATTATGTGATGGCGTTGGCTCATTGATGAGATGAACACTGCTGATTATGTAGAGCTAATTATTTTTGTGTACACCTATAATTGCCATCCTGCTATGCATTAGTTAAAATTTATGAAAACAAGTTACTTTGTACTATTTAAATCATTCTGCTAGCTACATGTGTGTTCGTATGAATGAATACTTTGTAGGTAATTACCTAAAGTTTAGCTTTATAATTCTTCATCAGTATGCTCCATAAAAGTTAATTACCCATCTTAACTTTTCTCCTTTAAATTTCATTTTTCGTGTAAGTAAACGTGGACTCTGGACAGGCGATTAATACAAGAATACTTATAGAGGTAGTATTCCAAATGTTTAGTAATTAGTTTATAAACTCAAATGGCGGAGATTAGCGTAGTTTGTTATTTAGAATGTTGAGTAAAACGAGTAGGTATACTGATAAGTTATGTAAGTACAAATAAATGTACACGTAATCAACATAGGTAAAAAAAATTTATTTATTCATTCTAAATGTGTGATTTGAACCGTTTTTTCTCCTCTGGAGATTGAGACAGAGAAAAATTGAAGAGTTTATTAAAGAGTGAAAAAAATACACTTGTGGCCATCCAAAAGACAAGAATCTTCTTCTTCAAATGGAATTTTTTTTTCGCTTATAACTTATAATGATATACAATGACGATAATGATGACGATGGTTATACTGCAGATCACTACACACACAAGTATAAGTGAATGAGTAAGAGAGCAGCAGCAGCAGAGCACCATTTTTCCTTGCATGACAATTGTAATGCCCATTGATATGGAACGGGATTTTACACACTACATAATAATAATATTATTATTATAAGCTCAACCAAGTCTACCCTCTGCCTGCCTGCTTACTGCTTGCTACACTCAAGAAGAAAACTATACACCTATCCAATTCTCTACACACATGAATACGACTTGATAGTGTCATAGGGTGTCTTATTCTTGACTTGTTTAGTGCACGGCATGAGGCAATTCAATAGAGAGAAAAGGATTGGAGAAGGCTGAAAAAAAGATGAGAAGGCAAAGATGAACAAGAAGAACTCTGATTCTTTTCTGATCTCTGTGTTTTGCTTATTATTATTATTATTATTATTATGAATACCTAACACACAGACAGAACAACCGTATATACATGATAATATGATGATGATCATCTCGCACACTACCAAGTACCAACAAACAACCAACAAGTGGAAAACTTTTTCCTTAGAGCTGCTTTGCTTTGCTTTTATAAACTGAAAAGGTTACTACGCATAGCCATGATCAATGATGATGATGATCTGTTGCTTCTCTCCGTTTAAAGTTTGCTGTGTAAAATGAAAATCCTTGCCATCTCTTACGCTCTGCTATGCTGCTTACTGCTTGCTCTGCCTGGTGAAGTAAAAATGCTTTGAAATGAAACGATGTGATCTATCCCTTTTCTCCTATCTTGACTCTGTTCGAGTTGTGAGCTCGTGGAGGAAGGAACACAGAGAGATATTTTGTTGAGTTGGTTTGAGGGAAGGATGATATATAATACGTTGTTGCTTTTAGTAAGCTAAGCCATAAATAATACCTAGTAGAGAGAGAAGAGCATTTCGTTCCAAGAGTCTCTCTTTCTCGCTGGTGGAGTTTGGTGCATCATCACATTTGGTTTGGGTTTGGAAGGAAAAAAGGAAAAAAAACTTACTGATTATTAGTATTATTACTAAGTATATTTATTATTATTATTTTGAAACGCACAACAACAAGTATGTAGTTTATTTCTCATTTTTCATTTCGTCGTGCTGAGCCAGTACATGTCTCTGCGTCACTCACACAAACACAGTCGACATTGCTTGTTTTTTTATTATTATTGAATTGTGGACAAGTGGAAATTTGTTTGTTTTTTTGTGGCTTGTGTTGTTGGAGATAATGACGATAATAATAACGGTAGCGAGTAGTGGGACAACGGAAATATTGGCATTGGACAATAAAAAATGGGCTGAGAAAAAGACACAACAACTCACTTTGTTCGGGGGTGTTATGTTGCATGCGTAGTAGTGATCATTGTAATTACTCGTTTGGCTAGAAAAATGGAAAGAGAACGAAGAAGAAATATGTACTTATGACGAAAATGGAAACCGTAAGCAAGAAACAACTACCTAGTTAAGTTTTTATTGGAGGAAAAAGTGTGTAAGTAAGGAAGAGAGAGACATTTTAGTCTTAAAAAATGAGCATGTAATTTTATTTGTTTTTTTTCTACGTGCTTTTAAGTGAACAAGTGATGATGATGATTGAGCAGTTTTCGTTGCATGTCTTTAGTTTTGATTAGTATTCCTGATCCTGTATTCTGATGGTACTACTACTACTGTAATTATCATAAAGCTATTTTTACAAATCGACTGAGAGACAACGGTGATAAGAGGGGATTGGTGAAGTGAGGATTAGCATGCTCAAGTGGATTACAGTTGTTTCGAGAATTTCGTTTCTGCTGCTGCCGCTGTTGTCAATCCGTGTTAATTCTCAGCAGTTGGCTTTTGTTAGTTATGTAGGTAGGAAGCACTTTGCAAATGGCAATAAGTTTATGAGATTAGTAAAGCACAAATGTTCAGGTGTGTGCAAGTCATTGGATGTGTGACAATAAGTGACTAATTGCGTTTTACTGATGATTAGATTGTAAATACAGGAAAAACGGCGTAGTGTAATTCAGTGGAAACTGACTAATGTTTTTATGGGCTTGTTTATTGACAGATTGAGTGTTGGTGATATTGTGGATCTGACTGCAGAAGGGGTGGGAGCTGTTCTTTTTTGTTATTGACCGACCATTTTTCATGGTGACAGGATATTTGAGAAATTGACCGTACAAACAAAATGTAGCTGCATCTGTGTGATTTTTTGTGCGTGTTTTTTTCATTCTTGGTGGAGAAAGTGGACATTTATTGTAGTTTTTATTCCTTTCGCGTAAAGTAGCTCTATACAAGTAGCTAAATTTTCCAAGATGGTGTTGCTAATTGGTGGAGTGAAGGTTGACGAGGTGCCTCATGACTCGAGGGCCTTGTACCACATGGCCCCACATCTCAAAGAGTCTGGATCTCTTTTTGCTGCCTCCATGCAAAAACACTTGGGACCTATGGGATTACTCTATGTGTCGCAGAGAGAGTTTGCTGCTGTTAGTCCTCATGATAGTAAGTAGACAATCAGAAAGTTTTACCAGATCCATTCGTTTCACCGAGAGAGAAAAAAAAATTAATTCCACTTTGCCCCATAAAAATGTTATATACGACGTGTACTTTCTTTTCACAGAGAATGTAAGCATTTTAGCAACCGATGGGTGTACAACGTGCCTCACGCTTATCCTTAGGCATCCAAGTAAGTAGCTTTTTTTCTATTCACAGAGAGAGAAAAAAAAATTAATTCCACCGAGAGAGAGAAAAAAAAATTAATTCCACCGAGAGAGAGAAAAAAAAATTAATTCCACCGAGAGAGAGAAAAAAAAATTAATTCCACCGAGAGAGAGAAAAAAAATTAATTCCACTTTGCCCCATAAAAATGTTATATACGACGTGTGCCGATGGGTGTACAACGTGCCTCACGCTTATCCTTAGGCATCCGAGTAAGTTAGTTTTCTTTTAGAAAGCGTAGCGTAACATCACGTCAGCCAATTGTAATAACAACAATAATAAATCGTGCTCTACTTTGTAGCATCGGGGGCTGTTGCATTCGGGCATTTACATGGAATCTCTGTAATGCTGAGTAGGTGGTTACAAGACTTGAGTGCCGGCTATTTTGACCAAGGTCCAGTGCACATGCACATCTACGGCTCCTTTACCGATACTCGAGGATATGGGGAGGAGCTTATCTATTCTGTTCTTTGTGAGTTGCAGATGAAAAACACTTCATTTTTAAGAGTCAAGTTCGTCAATTTCCATGTTCCTCACTTTGTTTTGTTTTTTGAATTGCATAACAGATTATATCCATAAGGAACCGTACAAAGTTGATCTAGTCGCTGCTATCAAGACTGGAGAGATTTTCCCGTCCACGGTGATGGACAAGGGACCTGACATTCCCCAGAGACATGCTAGACTTATTACCGGATCCCATGCGGTAAGTAAAAAAAATGCTAAACGTGATTACATGATTAAGAACAACTACATGATACATGTAGTTGTTCTTACCCCAAAAAAGATTAAAAATATATTTTATTTTTTTGCAGATTTTGGAAGTGTACGATTATGTCTCAGGTCTTTTAAGAATTGGTCCATTTCACTATCAGCCAGTTTTAGGTCAGCAGATGATTTTATATGCTGCAGCAGTCTGATGAATTTCTTCTCCAACACTTGAGCTCATCCCCTCAAGTGGAAGCAGCTTACGTTGTTACTGAGGTAAGCTCATAATTTTTCAGTAAACTCACAACCGTAAGTATAAACCAAAATGATCTTAACGTTTATGGTTTATCCCATTTGCTT
>JAHZMT010003937.1:0-20218 GCA_027743785.1 Sinhomidia bicolor
TATTTATATATTTACATTAAAATACATACTCAACTAGTACTACTACAAAATAAATTTTTGTTTCAATTTTTTATGAATAAAAGTTTTTATATTGAACTTGTCCATCATCAAATCGCTTAAGAGAAAATACATTCTGAAATCTCTGTGAATAAGGAAACTTTTCTGTGATGGCCCATGTTGCCAGCAGCTTACCAACAACGGGGGATAATTTAAATCCATGACCAGAGAATCCACAACCAACCAAAAAATTTCCCCTGTCAAAACCTGGCACTTTATCGAGAATGTAATCGTAGTCTGGAGATTCTGTGTACATGCAGCTTTCCGTCATTTGAGGTTTTTCACTAACCCCTGTGAAATATTGTTGCAGCCAAGGGCTTACCTCGCTGGCAATTATGTCGTGTCCTGGATCAAAAGTTCTGTTATCTGGATCACAATCGGGTCCCCAGTGAGCAGCACACTTTATCAAATTAGGGAATTCGTGAGCTGGGGTTCCATAAAGAAGAGGCTTGTCATAGTTGATAAAAACGGGAAACTTTTTGGAAGAGTATTCCTCTGGTTTTTCAACTTTCCAGTATGCTATCGTTGGCTGTATAGGATTGAGAGGGAGATGTAGGTTTGCTGACTTTCTCAATATCTTATTTGTCCAAGGACCTCCCGTTAGTATGCACTTTCGGGTGCGTATCTTTTGTCCACTTGCGATTTCAACCGCGATAACATTTTCACCTGTGGAAGTGGTTTCCTCCGTAATATTCACAACTGGCGAGTTGTCCATAAGTTTGCATTGCTTACTTCTAGCCAATTGCTGAAACATGGCTACCGATTTTGTTGCATTTAAAATTCCCGAAGACGGAGTATAAATTGCTAAATGTTTAGGCGGAAGCTTTACCATTGGAAACTTCTTGGACAACTCTGCCGCATCCGTAAAAACCTCATGCTCAACTCCAAATTTTTTGTTATTTTGTATTACATTCAAAATGGAAGGGTTATCTTGTTTCCCAAAATCGAGACCACCAGTTTGTGTAAACACTTTTATCGACGCTTCCTTTTCAGCTTCGTCCCAGAGTTTGTAAGCGTCAAACATTAGCTCTGTGTAGTAATCTTGAGCGTAGGTATATCTTGTAATCCTATCCAAGAATCATTCCAAAAAATAAATTATAAGATATATTCTTTACATTATACTTTTTGTGCAGTTTTACCACAAAAAAATTGAAAAATTAATGCAATACCTAGAGTCCCCATGACTGGAGCCTTTCCGATGGAGAAAATCATATTGTTCAAGAAGCAGCACCTTGTCTCCCAATTCACGAGAGGCATAGTAAGCTGTAGCACTGCCAATTACTCCTGCTCCGACAACAATTACTTCGTAATCTACCGTGTCCACCATATTGTTTTTTGGCGTTACTTGAAAACTAATTTTGCAGAAAATTTTTAACTTTTTACAGTAGCAGCCAGAAAAATGTATTTCAGTTCAAGCGCACCTCACTTTCTGAATGATATATGTACATGTATAAAATTGAATGGAAAATAGATACTATTTAAGACATCATTGGTGACATTCCAATTACATTGCATCTGACGTGAAAAATGAATGAAAGTTACTTTCTAAACTTGTAACTTGTCCCACCCCACCACTTGACAACTAGATAATATGTATTTAATATATTTTGTTATACATAATACTGCGTCATGTCATCTCGTAATGGTGTATTACTATTAGCTTTTGTCACTGAAATGTATATTTACATCATAATAATGACAACAAATTTTTGTTAACTTTAAGTGATAACACAATAATATATTATACATAACATATCATGTACTAAAATATTTCCAACGTTTTAGAAAATTCATTAACATGTACCATTAGTGTTGAGGCTACATACTGGTTGAGTAAAGAAGTAACGCAGTAAAAATAATTCCAAACATTTCATTACAAGTCCAGAATTCAGACGTAGATGGATAGCGATAGCATACTCATACTCATATTATATGTATATGTCTGATGATCCTCCGCGGTAATAAAACATTCATCATGCCTCCAAGTTAAATGAACTCATAGGTCAATGTCAAAGAGAATATCAGGGTAGCGACATTTATGAAGAGATTTTTTAAATGCCATCCATCAAGATTCTGTAATAAGAACATTTCAGACTTGCAATTATAGAACATTTTGCTTAGCATATGTATTTAGCAGATAACATGCATGTTGCTCGAGTAAACTGTAACGCTGATTTTAACCAGCAATGAATATAATTTATATAACCATTTTTCTACTACACTGCACAGTAGCACGCTAGTGAGGACAAAGGTTAAAGTTAATGTATATAGCTCATATTGCTAGTATTGCCACGCTAAGTGTATAGCAAACAAACAATTATTTAAAGGTAAGTAAATAAAAGTTGCAAATTAATTACAACGGTATGGAATGGACATGATAATTACCTACGCTCATGATCTGTAGGCACTAGTTTTAATCGCGTATTCCACCGACCCAGTTTAATCATGAATTTAGTGAAGTATGCATGTACCAACAATTAACCAATTAAATGATTTGATCATGTCAAAATCAGCTTTGTATTATTACTTCACCTTTTTGACGCCCACACGTTTCATATCAATTGGTCTGACCAGCACAGAAGATTTTTCTATTTTATGTGGCAACTTTGTAAACTTACACGTACGTACAAAAGTTGATTAGTATACAAAACAGCAATTTCTATGTCCGCCTTCAAGACGAATTGAGATAAAAGTGAGAAACAGTTTGATCAACAACATGAACAGAAGCTGTCAAAAACATGTTGTACAATACAAATAGGGGAAAATGCAACTTGTATATATGGTAGGTAGCTTATCTTGAGGAAAACTTCAAGTGTGAGTGAATGCAAATGCAATATGGTACGTACATACATACCTATTTACTACGCTGTTACACAACAACATGACCAGAAGCTGTCAAAACATGTTGTACAATACAAATAGGGGAAAATGCAACTTGTATGTATGGTAGGTAGCTTATCTTGAGGAAAACTTCAAGTGTTGTGACTAGTTGTGAGTTGTGAGTGAATGCAAATGCAATATGGTACGTACATACATACCTATTTACTACGCTGTTACGCTTGAGAGAAATTGCAACAGCATCCATAATCTTTTATGGCACACGCAAAGCGACGAGTGCGTAGCAAAAGACATGCACGCGTATAATATTTATTACTACTTTTTGTATTCATAAATATAATGGAAGAAATGAATTGAGATTAAATCAAATCAAAAAGAGCAAGACTGCGTGCCTAATAATAAGTACTAATAGCACGTTTGATATCCAACTCTCAATCTCAACCGTTCTAAAGTCCCATTTGTTAAGTATATTAGGATGGCTGATGAAAACTAGTTTTGTTTGTTAGACACCAAATTACATTCGTTGTCCGATTGCCACAGGATTGTAGAAAAAAAACAGTAGACATTGGATGTAAAAAACATCATGATAATCTCTTATATTGTTAAAAAAAGGATAAAACATTTGATGTAGTAAATTATGGCATACTGCATGTTACAACTTCATATTTTTTTGTTTGTTGGATAACGCTCACTTGTAGTTAAATTGGGTTTAGCTGCATCTTGCAACAGTTTTAGCAGGAAACTGAGTGTGTATGCAATGCGTAAAGGTCGAGCTTTTTTCACACAAAAAAAATTTACAGATTCTACAACAACGACGATTCTCAAGACTGACATGAGCGATAATAAGTCCAAACATTGACTTGTGAGGTTAAATTGCAAAAGTACCAAAATACTTCTTTGCAAGTATTTAACAATATATATTATTCCGCGTTATTGAGGTCGATTGGCTACAATCCACAAAATATCAGTATTGATTGCATTACATACTTGCATACAGTAGTAGAGATATGTAGAAAATGTCTTTGTAATGTAAACAGGGAATAAGCAGAGTGAACACATTTCCTCAAGTGAAGCATAGTGCTCAAGTAAGATGGTCGTTGATGAAAAAGAAGACAATATAGTTTTGTGGTAAATTCACTGATTTTCCAATTTCGGTAATAGAGAGAGTTTCAAAAGTGAAGGTGTATCCAGTGCTTCCGCTACATCATGGCGGTACTAATATTTGGACTGGGGTCCTTAATTTACCTTTTCTACTGCTTAGTCCTGGGAGCTGTTGCGATTTATGCAGTGAGAAATATGAAAATGCTGTATGCTCTTGTTTTAACTCTTCCCCGAGATGTTATGTAAGTAAAAACAACTTTTAAAATTTTGATAAATAGAATATGCATGTAAAACAGCACGTATTTTTTACACAGCTCAACATATAGATACTTGCTGACGCACAAATATATAAAATGGGCATCCTTTACCAATCAAACCATGTTCAGCATGTTTGACAAAGTGGTGAAAAATCATCCTCGGAAAGTGTGCTGGTATTTTGAAGAGCAAGTATGGACGTTCAAGCAAGTTCAGGAAATGAGCTTTCGAGTGGCAAACTACTTCAAAGAGCAGGGTTTCAAGAAAGGGGACAATATTGCACTCATCATGGAAAATAGACCGGAATATCCAATTATTTGGCTTGGTCTCAGCAGAGTAAGTGGAAACGTACTACTGTCAATGTTAGAAAGGGTTTGTGGATGACATATACATACATATTTGGAACTTTATTTACGTTTATTACGTTTGCAGATTGGAGTAACAACTGCATTGATAAACTGGAATCTGAGATACCAATCGCTTGAACACTGCATCAAAATTGTGAATGCGAAAGCTGTCATTTATGATGCTGACTTGTCCAGTGGTAAAACATATTTGTTTCCTGGCTGACATTATATGCACCGTTATATGATTTATGTGTTTTTCTTATATTTGGCATTTTTTCTTAAGCTGTACAAGAGATCTATGATACCGGAAGCATAAATGACTTGAAGCTGTACAGCATGGAATCCAATCGAGCGGAAAATGAACGGAAAAAGATTGCCCCAATCCCGGGCACAGTAAATCTCTCTGCAGCGCTCCAGGAAGCGTCCTCTGATCCAGCCAAGGTTAACCAAGTGAAAGTTGACAAATATGACCAACTCGTCTATATTTACACGTCGGGAACCACGGGACTCCCTAAAGTAAACATGCAGTTAAATACATATCTATATCCAAGTTCAATGATAGGAGCTCCAGAATAAATAAATAATACGTAGAGGGTTGTTATTTTATTAGGCAGCCATTTTAAAGCATCATCGGGCAATCATGTTTTCTGCCATGTACATTTTCCAAGCGTGCAATGCCGATGACGTGATGATGACTCCTATTCCACTGTATCATGCTCAAGGTGGTATGATTGGAGTGAGCTTGGCATTTTGCTTTGGAATAACACAAGTGATCGTGAGGAAGTTTTCAGCATCTGGGTTTTGGAAACAATGTGTAAAGTACGATGTCACGGTAGTGCAGTACATGGGAGAAATCATTCGTTACCTATATAATCAACCGGAGTGTCCCGAAGAGAAGCGTCACTGTGTTCGCTTCTTTTTTGGAAATGGAGTAAATTTGGAGATTTGGAAAAAGTTTGTTGATCGCTTCAGGGGAGTAAAAATTCAAGAAATGTATGGCTCTACTGAAGGCAACGTGACTTTGGGTAAGAAATACTTTGTAAATTGAATGCATTGAGTTAACACCAAACTAGGTCACTATTATGATAATGAGTAGGCATTATTTATCATTACTTTAGTCAATTTCGAGGGGAAATGGGGTCCTGTGGGCACTATCCCGATTTGGTACTTTCCATTTGTGCCATGCGGTATGGTCCGTGTAAACGAAAACACTGGAGAAATCTTGAGAGATCCGAAAACTGGGCTAGCTATACAATGTAAACCGAATGAGGTAGATGCATTTTTATTACAAAATATATTTAACTTTCAAACAAAAAGTTTGTTCAACGAAAAATATGTTACCTTAATAATTTTTACACTACATTTTTCTTATTTCTCTAGCTCGGAGAAATGGTTGGGGTGATTGTGAGAGGAGATCCGCTAAGGGAGTTTGACGGCTACACAGATGAGAGCGCTTCCCACAACAAAATTGCACATAATGTGCTACACAAAGGGGACACTGTGTTTCGGACAGGTATGCGATTGGGTTCAGTTAACTCTTCTGGCAAGCACCCGCATGCTCATTGCCGAAACAATCCAAATTCTGAAAAAATGTCCTTTATAAAGCCTCGTGACTTCTTCAATTCATTATTAGCTACTTAATCTTTTCTTTACTTCAGGTGATTTACTTATACGAGACATATACATCTTTGAATTTAGAAGAGTTTTCAAAGGAGATTACGAAAGCGATGCCAACTTATGCTAGACCGATTTTCTTGAGAGTTATGAAAGGAATTAAGACGACAGGTAACTGACACTGTAAAAAATAATGCTACTTTTTAAAAGATTAGCTGTAATAAGATATAAAAACATATTTTTTATTTTATGAAACTTGTTGACCCGATATTTTAGGAACTTATAAGCTTCAAAAAATAGATTTACAACGAGAGGGGTTTGACATTGCAAAAATCAACGACAAGCTATACTTTTTGGAAAAAGGAGAATATGTTCCGCTGGAGAAGCAGCTTTATGAGAAAATCATAAACGGTCAAGTGAGGCTTTAGCTGTAAACCGTACCTCACCCGTAAAGACCACGACCACGCCACAGCGGAAGCCTTTGTAGCAGGAATAACATCGTGGTAATTCTCTCCGTGTTTTTATATCACCGTGAAATAACCAGTAAAGTAAAATATGTAATAATTATCACTACAAAACAAAGTGAGTAGCATCATCAATACACCGTAATGATGTTATACTGTTTGCTGTATATATTGTACATTGTACAGTAGACAGTGAGTGCTGAGAAATATATTTTAAAAATGTGTTTCTGCAGAACCCAAGTTTGTATATTGCAGAACTATAAGTTTGTTGATCTGTAAGAAATGAGGTATACAAGAACAATGTAAAAAATATATAAAATACCATAAAATAAATGAACTGAAACTTGCTGGCTTATTTGTACCGAAATAACGAAAATTCACTTTGTTTACCTTGTGATAAATGGTGAAAGGAGGTTTCTTGCAGGAATGATAAATTACATGCAAGAATACACATCGTGAGAATAGGTGTATGATTATATGCCAAGTTTAAGGAATTTGTAATTAATCATTTGGATATGTTGATTTGTAAAAAAACTTTTTGTTGTAGTCCTATTATTTCTTTGCTGGGATCTTTTCTAAACAACCGATCCATTATATAGTGTGGGAGTGGGATCAACATGGCGAAAGAAAGACGACAAAACAAATGCGAATAGCATCATCATCACGCTCACGCATCTAGAAACCGACCTTGTTTTAGTAGACTGTTACTACATCGTTTGTCGGAGAGAAAAAACGGAAATCCATACCATTGAACAAATAGCCAAAATGAAGATGTTTACTGTCTCTACTAGCCCATTACTTTTTTTTTATTTTGGCAATAATAGCAGATCAATTCTGTACAAGCACACGTGCAACAGTAATTATGCCTAAAGTGTTTTCTTCCTCTTTGAAATGGATTTTATCTTGCCTTTACAATATTTTGTGTATGTAATATCTAATGCTATAAAGTATAGGAATTTCTTTTACTTTGCTAATATCCTTAATGCATATTAAGTAGCAAGGAACTTTGCATTTTCATTGCATCCCATTTCATGCTTCCATGATGCTTGCTACTTGTGTAAAACCGTATATTACTAGAAAAACTCCATAAATTCTTAGGAAGGTAATAAGACAGCAAGACAAAAGCTTTCCACCACCACCACCACTGCCACCTAATAATAATAATAATGAAACCGTATCGTTACATGCATAGGTATTCCAATTTCCTCTTTTTGTTCCTTTTCTACTCTTATTACTAAAACCACACTAGATCGGAATTCGTTTTTCTTTCTCTTTCTTTTCTATACTCTGTTCCCTAAAAAGGAAAAGAAAAAAAAGGAAAGGAAAAAAAGAGAAAGGAAATGGGAAAACATTATAATCCATCCATTCAACTGTTACAACAACCCAGTTCCTTTTTTCCCAATCCAAATCCCAGTTCACGACGAATCGTATAAAATGTAAAAAACCTGCAAGTAATATTCCCATCATTTCCCACTCGCTGTTATTCTTCCATTGAATTTTCCCATGAAGTTGTGTGTGTATACTAGGCAGACCTGCTCATGTGGATCGATAGCAGGCCTTTCTACTCACCTCCTCCGCTTACTACGACTACTACAACAGCAACTACTGCTCCTCCGCACAACACCAAGAGATAGTTGAGAAATAAAGTGGGTTCTGTTATGCAGCGTTTACGAAAAGTACAGCTATGTACATAGGAACATTTATACTCGCCCATAAATTAGATACGGTTACTCTGTTGGTCTCTTCCACACACACACACACACATAGAAAATAAGTGTGTGTGATGATGATGGTCTGTGTACTGAAATATATGTACCAATTCCGGGGAATGGGAGATAGCCTTATAACAACAGCTGTAAGGATACATGAATTCAGAACAAGACTATATTATCTGGAGGCCATATAAAAGTAGTGCACTGGCTACTGGCTCTCGCCAGCGCCGCTACCATCTTACTGACTCGACTCATTCCTGTTTTCCCTTTTTCGCTCATTCACTCACTGATTTTGTACAAGAATATAATGGAAACAGAATAAGCGCCTCCAAGCTGCCTTTCTCCGTTGCCTTACTGCTGCTGCTGCTGAAGTATTACAAAATCAGTAGGATAAGAAAGAGTGGAAGACGACTTTTGTATATAATAATATGAAATAAAAGTAATATCATCACAAGTGTACCAGAAATGTACATGTTTTGCCTACATTTTATTATTTTATTACAAAATCACTAGGATAAGAAAGAGTGGAAGACGACTTTTGTATATAATAATATGAAATAAAAGTAATATCATCACAAGTGTACCAGAAATGTACATGTTTTGCCTACATTTTATTATTTTTCCCGAGCAGTGGATTGGCACAGACTGGAACTGGAGAAAGGATAAAAGCCTATATTATAAGGCTGAATGTGTAAAAAGTGTGTCCTTTTCATATACCCTTCGTCATCTTCAGAAAAAGGCTCAACTATCCCTATCTCTTCTCGTTGCTGCTCTCTCTCCGTCTCCATTACTTTCTCGAGAAGAAATAGAGAAAAAGTAGAGCAAAAGTCTCTCTGCTCATGAGAGTGTGTCTGTTTATAACTGGTACATGTAGCATTTTGCCATGCTTCCACTATTTTGCTTTTTGCTACAACTGATTTCTATTCTTGCGCTTTGCTGCTGCCTCTGCTTTCCACTAGTATGCTCACACTCCAGTTTCTCTTCTCTCTACTTTCTCTCTCACTCTCTCTCGCCTCCTCTTACTTTCTTCCACTCTTCAGAATATATATAGGAAGCCTGGACAAAGTTGAACCTACACACAAAACTGCTGCTTTCACTCTCTCTATCTGAAGAAAACATGATGGTATTCTCACGAGCATGCCTTTGCCTTTTTCCTCAACAACCGCCGCTCATCGAATACACTATTTCACTTTGACACAGAGAATAGAACAAGCGTTATTCCTTCGTTCTTCCCTTTTTTTCTCTTCTGGTGTCGTTTGTGCATTATTGTCAATGGCTTAAACCGAGTGAAAGCAACCTAGAAGCAGACAGAAAGGCTGGCAGCAGCAGAGCTACCAGTCCTCAACATCATCCTCGTAAAAATTTCTCCACACATTTTTTATACTCAAGCTTATCATGCGCTTCTATATTCTCGTATAAAAATAACGCACACACATTTACTCTCACAGACTTGCATACTACACACATTTTGTTACCCGCACTTTCCAGAGGCTTAGTCCTCCTCACAGAGTAAAGTAGTAATTTTCCACTTTATATACTACTACTTTACTCAAGTCCTTGTTTAGCAGTGCAAAGAGAAAAAAAGGGCTCTCAGTCAAACCTATGAACAAGTCCACTTTATTCGTTTCATTTGTTGTCTTGATAAACATTTTCCACGTTCAAAAAAATAAATGCTTTTTCTCGCTTGCTCAACATTTTTCAGCGCTCAACAAACACTGCGACTTGCCCGACTCGTGCTGAGAACGACAACAACAAAAGATCACAGCTTCTCAACTGTGACTATTTTACTTGCCACAAAAAAGTACTAACAACTACTAGGTACTTTCCCTAGCTATCAAACAGACCACAAGAATAGGTCGGCAGCGAAGGAGGCAGACAAGGAGTTACTTGCTGGAACAAAAAGATCAAAGAAGATAAGAAAAAGAATAGAACGTCAGTTAGAACTCTGCGGCTGATTATTGTCTTCATCATCATAATCATCATCATTACAAGCAGTTGTACAACAACCGCAGCAGATCCCCAACAAGTTCAATTACCATCGTTGTCATCAGTGGAAAAGCGCAGCATTTTAATGAGACTGGAATAAGAAGGCGTACAACAAAAACAATATACAAGAAACTCACACACACAAACATGTTACTATTGCAAGAGAGATAGAGTTACTAACAAAAATAATAAGAATTGCAACTTTTCATATTAAAAAGTAGGAGTACCGAGAATAAAAAGGAGGAGTGTTCAGCGGCATATTCACACCACACCGTTGTTCTTTTTTTCGCTTAAACTTCTTCAAGTCACGCTACATCAGTTTTTGGCTTGGCTTGGTACTGGTGGCTTTTTACATGCCGTTCGGAAAAAACTTTTTTTCTTTCGCATACGCCAAGCTACACCGCAAACCTTTACTTTTTTTCTGGATAATTTATTTTTCTTCTTTGGAAACGCAGATCATAGTTCATCGTTCTAGATAAATACCAACTTTTTTTCGGCAAAGGCACATTTTTTGTTTTGGTTACCTTTTTTCTCTGTTACAAGCCTGTCGGCAAAAAAAAACGAAAACGACGACGTTTTGTGTTTGTGTGTGCATGCGAACCATCAGCCAAAAATAAAAGCGAAAGCAGTAAACAGAGCTCCTCGTCCTCGACCAAACAACTCAACGGCACTCTTTTTTGGCCAGATACCCAGAAGAAGAACAAGTACTTACATCAACTCACGTCCTTTTTTCTTCCATTGCTCTTGGAGGAACAGGCCTCTTAATTATTTACACATTCCCTAGGAAGGAGTGAGTGCAAGTGTGATAGAGAGACATCACATCAGACATCATCAGGAAAGGGGGAGGAAATAGAGTTGGGAGATATATTTTTAACGGTGTGGGTATTCTTATACACAACAACTGATTCTATCTTGGTAAAAGCGAACAACTGGTATTCACAACAAGGCGCAAATTCTCCTGTTGGTTTTGTAAAACTGGTAAAACGGCTGTTTTTTTCGCTGGTGCTACTGCTGATTCTGTGATAGACCAGTTTTTCTCCACCTACCCATATTAACACCTGACTGACTGACTCGAGGGAATTGCTCACTTTACGTGTAGTGTTTTTAAGCAAGTTGTGCAGTAACTTTTATCTTGGATAATAGAGAGAAAACTGCTTTCTCCATTTATGTATTATCGTGCGGGCCATTGTAAAAATTTGTGGGGAAGAAGAGAGGCAGTCTGAAACCACGAAAATGAAGTGAAAAGATGCATATTGGTTGCAGAAAGAGCTATATATAAATTGACTTTAATGAGAAATGTTGGTGGTGAATAAAGTGGTTTGGGCAAACAAAAGAGAGTGAATACTTTATGTGTGAGTGACTCTAGTCAGGAGAAGTAGGAGTGGAAACTCAAACAAAAAAGTGGAGAAAAATAGAATCAACGAGGTCGTTGTCGTGTAGTAGGCAGAAGAAAGAGAACACCATGAAAGAGTCGCCTTTGTTGTAGACATTTTTGAAGTTAAGGATATAAAAAATACAGTGATGGCGGGCTGGGTCAGGGATTTGGATTACAAGGAAGAAAGAAGGACAATGAAGACCACTGCTGTTGCAATGGGGCAAAGACATGATGAAATCCGGTTTCATCAGCAGGATCCGGACAAGAGAATCTTATTATCGTATTCTCTTGACAGTGATAATGATGAAGGGGAAAGCGTACTAAGAAAGACTACGAGCACAACGTCGCTGGGAGCTGGTTACAACAGAATTAGCAGCCACAACAGCAGCACTGCAACTACTACTACTACTAGAACAACAACTACGGCTGCTTCTAGTACTTCAACTTTTACGGGTACTTTGGCAGCTCAAAAGACAGGCTGGAAGAGAAAGTTGAGGAAAGGACCTCTAATGAATGCAGACAAAAGTGGCAAAAACACTACTGCTGTTACAGCTACAGACTCTGAAAATTATGATAATGCCGGAGGGGAACTTAATTGGAAAGGTTCTATGTCGAAACGGAATAAAATTACACGACATGTTTTAACTACACCTCCCCCGCCTGCAACAAAAACATCAACGTCTACTACTAAAGCGATTATCAAGAGTATTAACAGATGGATCAGCAGAAACGATACAGATCAACAGCAACAGAAACTGCCTGCTGAGCAGCTACCACTTCTGGCGAGATCAATTCGGACAACTGTGACTACAACTGGTGGAGGAGGAAGAGACGATGAAGGAATATTAAGAGGCAAGAGAAGGATGAATAGCAGTGGCAGTAGCAGGCTAAGCTCCTCGGTGTTAACAGCAGAGGAAGAATTTTCTGTTGCTTCATCCGGAGACGGGCTCAAGTTGATAATGTCGGCTGCTGCACCTGGAACTGGCGGTGGCAGAGGATCAGGCGGAGGAGTCAGCAGTTCCTCCGGCATTCATCCTCTTTCTCCTTCTTTCTCTGATTCCACCAACCCAGCAGACAACAACAACTATATTGTTGGTGGTGGCAATGATGTTGTTGATGTTGGAGTAAACCGGAGACTTTTGGACATTCACCAAATTTCTACCCGCTTCCATCGATTTTTTCCGTGGGATGGGCTGGGCCTTCATCATAACGCTACCATCACCGCCGGTAGTATCGGGCACAGCATCACCGACAGACTAGGCTTCAACCCTGCCACTACTCCGCACACACTTATGTTTTCCTCCCTTTACATTGTTCCACTTATTCTGGTACGTATATACTTTTACTTTTTGCTTCTACTTCTCCTTTTTTTACTACTCAACTCAAATACTACTATCAAAACTGGGCTAGTTTTACTCGAGAACGCGAACAGCATAAAATACATGCAATCAAGTAGAAATAAAAAGTTTAGACTGACGACGACAGACACAGAGACCGAGACAGAGGCGGAAGGCGGCATGGGAAACTTTTTATACATTTTAACTTAAACAGGAGTCAGAGTAATTCCATTACCATTTTCCCGTAAAGCTGTGGTTAACAAAGAGATAGACAGGCATCCACAGAAATAGTTGTAGTTATATATATTATGGGAAACGGGGTTTAAAAACTGACAACAACTTATATGGTTTCTTTTGCGCGGATAGATATATATTATGAATGTGGACCACAACCACATCTCACTGTATCGCACTTGTGTGTGAACGGTACAATGAGCACGTTGACAAGAAACGAGCATTTTATTTGTAGTGCTGATGATGTGATGGGAATGATATGAGAGGAAAAGAGAAAATAGCCGAAATAAAACGTTTATGTGTGGCAAAAAGGCTTCTCTCTAAATATGGAGTTTTTTTTACAATGGAATGAAGTGGGTTTGTAGATTTTTCTTTTTCTCTTTAAATGAGACCATCATCGTATATATCTGGATGGAGTCCTGCTGCGTACTGATGAGATGGAACGGATAAAATACTCGCGTCACAACTAAGTGCAGGAAAATGGAAGAAAGCACTTTTCTCCATGTATGTTTCACCCAAAGTATGTTTGCTTCTCGAGCAGATTTCTTTTCCTTTTGTATTCATCTAATATGCTTGCATTCATACGTGACAAGCAATGCACACACAATCGCACTAGTCAGTCAGATGAAAGTTAAGCTTCTTGAAGTAGCAAAATCGTGAGAGATTGAAAGCTGAAGAACAGGAGTAAAATTCTATAAGCGTACGTAAGTACGCTCATATAGTAGCCCTCTTCCTTATATAATAAAATTGTGGGAGTATACGGACGAGGAAAAGCAGCATGGAATGTAATGCACATGGACACGGGATATATATTGATGGTGCACATGCAGACGTACAAGTAGATCGGCCCTTGTTTTGTAGACTTGTTTGTGTATCTTTTTTAATATTAATACATACTTTGTGCATGCAAGGGCTCTTCCCTTTCTGTATCCATACAAGATTACATAACAAGATAACCTTTCCAGTGAATCTGGTTATTTCCAGTGTGAAGAACAGAGAGTAAGTGAGTAAGTCAGTAGTCGTAGAATAGTAAAAGAATGGCTTTGCTTTATAAATACGGTAAGGCACGGGCGTAAACATGCTTAAACTTTACAGCACGTCGAGCCATTTTATCCATCTGCACTCCACGCTGCTCCGCTCTGTTTATAAATGTATACATTTTGCTATTTGATTCTCTCTCACTTGGGTGGCATAGCACGCAACCAAGTCAGTCGTGATAGAGAAAAATGTCATTTGGCATTAGTAGTGAAAAGTACGTAAAGTCTCAAATGACTTGTCTTCGTATTTGAATGTTTTCGTATAGATGATATTTTATTAGACATTGCTGCATGCTTGCTGCTGCTGCTGCATCTACTTACTACCACTGCTGCTTCTCTGTTGTCAGTACCAGTATTGCTTACTCGACTGGAGTTTCCTGGAAGAAGTGTTCCGCCTTAGCTTAGCAATGATCATGATCATCATCATCACTACCACCACCACCATCACTGAAGATGAAGAGAATATTTTTTGCTTTGTATGAATGGCTGTATGTGTCTTTGCATTGGTTCCTGATAACGAGAAAGAGAGAGAGGGAAAGAGGGAACGAACATGGTATGGTCGACCTGGTAGCCTACATTTCGAGAGTGCTACAAAAAGAATTTACTGACGACAACGGGGCTGCTTCTGCTGTCTTGACTGGCTTCTGTTCCTACTTCCTTTCTGTCTGCTGCTGACTCTATGGAACTCTATATGCCTGGAATAGTTACCAAGTTCGTTTTAGTAGGATCATTGCAGAAAAGCAAAGCAAGACAATCCCATTTTTTTTTACCTCCATGTAGTTTGCTTACTTGCTTGCAGTTTTCCTCGTTGTGCATTTTCATTTTGGTGAAGGAAAAGCAGTGAACGGGACAGACCGTTTTGTTACTGCTGCTGCTGGTGCTGCAGGAACTGCAAACAACCACACAACTTTAGTGTTCCTAGAGATAACTACTAAAGCTGTACATTATTGTTCAAGTGCCCTTCAGATTTTCAGGCCTAAAAGTCAGTAAACCGTACAGTGTGCCTCGTATTCATACACCATAGCGTAATAGCTAAGTAAACCAAGAAAACGTATAACTACCCATTATGCACGATTATTTTTCACTGCATTTTTGTATTCTGTCCGTGTAGACAAGGAGAAGGAAAGGCAACAGCAATTTTGTAAGGTTACACATTTTTCATTTTGTTATTCTCGTCCCATGTGGATAGACACATAAAACTGGCACGTTCACACTTGCATCATTTTTCCATGAATGCATTCCGTATTTTCCTTTCTTATTGTCACTCTCTCTCTACACGGAAAGAGCTGGTCCGCTCCGACATGAATTTCGTTTTGATTCCGGAAATTTATACGGCTCATTCAGTCATTCTTCCCTTTGCTTTGGTTCCGTTGTGTCTACCGTGTTTTACGCCTGCAACTGAAAGAGAAGCGGCGGAGGTGTGTGCTCTGAAAAGATTTTTTTTTCTAAAGAAGCAAAACGACTTGGTCGTTGAGCAAAGTGAATAGTGAATGTATGGGAACGACAGATAATAATAATAAAAGTAATAATGGTATACCTAGATGAACTTATATACCCGAAAGGCCTTATCGATATTGTTGTACCTTTAACATTTTTTGAAAAGTTTTTTATATTCCAAAAGTGCACAATGACAAAATTATAGTAGTTTTTGGTTGCCCTGTATTTTGAGATAAAAGTTCGGCTATGTACACGTCTCTAGTTGTTAATATGCATTAAAAGTTATTGGGAATCTTGCCATTTTTATTCCCTAATATTCTCTTGTGAGACCTTCAGTTGTGCCTGTAACCTGAACAAGTTCACAGCTCTTTTCAAGCTGCTTGTTCTTGAGTGAGAAACGGTGAATTGTTTTTATTCTTCTTAAAGAGAAACTTATATTCTCTGCTGATGCAAAAAAGTGACTCTTATGGCTTGACAAAAACAAGAATGAAAGACCTCTGAGAATTCCGTTTAATAAACGACTTACCTTTCAAGCTGACGACATTGTTTTCATCAAAAAATAAATAATCTGAAGTTGTTTTTAAAACAAGTAGCAAGCTGAAAAAAGCCAGCAACTCTTACAGTTGTTTTTTTGCTGTTCATTAAGTTGAAATGTCGTAGAGAAAAAGAGAAAAAGTTTGTCGGTGAAAGTTTTTCTATAGTCATAGCTGTTTATTTTCAGAATACCGTGTTTAGTGAATTTCTTCAAGCGAAGAAAATGTAATTGGAAAACCAGTAAGTTCTCCTCACATCTCTCCTATTTTGTTGTGGTTGTTTACAAAGTTTGAATCAATATCCTTTCAGCTAAATAAAATATAGTTATTAAGCTTTCCAAGGACTACGCTAAGCTAGCAAAAGGTATTACAGTCATGAGCCATTTCATTTTATAGGGTCCATATATCTATTTACGAATATTGCCTCATATTTTTTTTCAAGGCAATTTCATCGCTAAACTTTTTTCACGTTTTGGCAAAAAAACGTAAACATACCTACATTTATGCACGTGAAAAAACTTGCTAACGTGGTACGTTCTTATTTCTCTCAGTGGCTAATAATAAATAGCGCTTGTGACGATTAATTAAATTAGTAAAAACCCGCAATAGGTAGCTGCGCATATAAACGTCGTACGTATATATAAGCTGCAGTCTGCTGCAAGTAACCTCCTTCCTTTCTCCCATGTGTGTGCTTCGTGTAAACGAAGCGTAACGTAATATCTGGGTATTATCTTTATTTATACCAAACCACGTCGACTAAAAAAAAGAAAGCTGTAATTGTATATTATATTCCATTGACTTTTTTCCCACCATCTCGCCCTTTCTTCTTCTTCTTCTTTTGCTCGCTCGCTTCCAAATGAATCAGCAAGCTAGATCGGTTGGTGGTGCCACGTCTGGCATAATAATCGTCGTGGTGTGTATGTGTGGTACTCCGCAAAGTCATTCTGTATAGTGGAAATAAGATAAAAGAATATAGTGTATAAAGTTGAGGCATATATTACATTACACATGACACACACTGTCGAGTCCATCAACGTACACCACTTGTTATTATGTAATAAATGCAAAATTTATGGGCTTGTGTATGATCCTGTGATTTTCGGTTATAAATCTATCACCATGCAGCAACTTTGTCTGTACAGCGGGCAACTATGATGAACTACACAATATACCTAATAATATTATAAGAAAAAAACATAATAATAATAATGATGATAATAATAGTGGTCGTCGTAAGCTATGGATCCTTCCGGTAGACGAGATTATAGGCACAAGGCTGATAAAAGGATCATAATAATGCCTATTCATTTATACCGCACGTTTATATTGAGAATTACCAGATGTAGATGTTTCGTAGTGGTTACGCCACAGACACATCCACGTACGGAAAAAAAACTCATCTAGTTTTGCCCAGTTGATCTGGCTCGGTTTCGTTTTTTTCCATTTTATGATCGTCATTATTATTGAATTGTCAAGAGACCCATCTTGCAAAAGAAACGAGAGCACGAAGCGAAATTTTCTTTTTGCTCTGCAATAACTGCTCTTTCATTACTTTTCCATTAGGTTTCCTGTGCTATCCAGCTTTCGAATGAAAGACGAGAAATGAGCGGGTCCATCATTGATTTTTACATTTGGCCAGTTATTTTATATTAGAACACATACACATATCTTATTCGAAAGACAAAATGTATTGTGTGTCCATTTCTATTTGTGTGAATGGTCAGAGTGAAAGGAAGAGAAAAAGAAAGAAAATCATAGGGGGAAATTGCTACGGCTTTACGCTAAGCCGTTCTCCTAGAGAGTAAGTGTGTGTCTTTTTGCTGTTCGCTGTGCCTGCTTACATGTGTCTGTAAACATTATCATCAAAATGAGGTCCGAGACCTTGCAGCAGCAACGGCGGCAGCAGTGAAGTATATTGCATTGCAGTCCAAGTGGCCACTCTACTACGAGGACAAACATTGTAGGTGTATTTAGATAGATATATTATATATAACAATGTCGTTGTGGGCATTTCTGCGCTGCTGCCTGGTGAAATGGCATGTCATGAGTAATTCATGGAATGTGGTGCTGGTCTTTTTTTCACGATAAACGCACAGTTGCTTTTCCGAACTGACAAAAGAGAGGAAGAGAGTATGGAGGAGAATGTACCCATAATAAATATTTATATAGAGTGCCAGGACAAGGTTTAACATCCCAGTGGCATGTCACTAAACAATGAAAATCGTGATGTGTAAATAATAAAACAATAATTCCCTATAAACTGCAAACAAACGAGCTTATTTTCGCATCTTGCTAATAATATACCCGTGTTTTTTTTATTTTTCTAGCTACTAGGACTTGTGGTGGGTCTCATTTGGTTATTTTGTGCCTGTACTTACCACACCATGAAACGAATAAAATTTGCTCTGTGCCCTGGTCGAGCCAGCGGCGGTAGCAGGAAAAAGGGCAAAAGCAGCAATAATGACCCAGCATCATCCAGCAATACTCCCTGTGGTGGTATTGAAGATGGCAATAAGAAACCTCAAATCCTTACACCTGAAATCCTCGAAATGCGGAGACAAGAGCGACTTGCCTTTCTTCAAGCCGAATGCGCAAACTTGGAACAACAGCTAACAGGTTTACGTCTAGCTTCTCCGCAAAGTACATTTGGTATTTTCTCTTTTGATTTTTGCCTTTTTCATACAAAAAAATAAGATACACACTAAAAAGAAACAATGTAATCTTTATATATATCTGTCTGTAAGTGAGTGTGTATGTGGCCTTTTTTAAAGTCACTCTCTGTACTTTCTGCTGCTTCTTCGTGCGTGTGCTGAATTCCATTACAGTATGTTTCTGCAGCAGTCTTCTGCTGCGTGCGTACATGTCTTTATATTCTGTATGTAAATGTGTAATCTTTGTTTGTGTTATAACGTGAAGGCATAAAATACATTTATATATTATACCAACTGTACTAAATGCACTATAAGAGGAATCTTAAGAAAACAAAACAGGTTAACTTCATTTTTCTCTTGTGCATCTGCTTGACTATTTATTTATTCGATGTGCACATTTTCCAAAGGATAAAAACGAAAAAAAGACAGTAGGTACATATATGTATATATTTAAAAATCCTGCTAGAAGATTTATCTAGACAATGGGTATTTATTTTCTCCAGGAGAAAAATAATAATACAGAGAGTAAGCCTGTTATTGAGGTGATATTTTGAAAGTTACTGTCTATCTATCTGCTTTCTCTTTTCTTTAGAAAGTCGGCTTTTCTCTTCAATTCTCACAAAATATTATCCTATTGTGAAACAAGATATAGGTAGAAATATTATCCAATTCATTAAAGTGTAAAGCTATATTGTAGTCTTTTTTAATATTATTTTTCATACAACATTCAAAGTTGTAAGTAAGTTAGTAAACATATATTATAACGAGAAATCTTTCTTTTGTAGCGAAATACTCAACGTGTAGTAGCTGCTTATATAGAGTATGAAATCAAAGTAAATGAAGCTGAATATCACACGTTAAGTAAACAGTGCCGCAATACGTTCCAATTTTTTTCTGTGGCACTGCAGAGCAGAAGGCAACAAAGGAACAAAGCAGGTTTGCTTACGTACAATCTGAGTCTGACCTGATTTTTGTGCTAGAAGCTTATTATTATCATAGTATAAAGAAGAAGGTGCACAATTCTAATGATATGATAATTCCCAACAAGCAAATAAGATTCTGCTTACAGAACAGCCTCTTTTCTTAGAAAAATAACGTGCTTTTCTTTCTTTCATTTTCTACATGAGGAGAGATGATTCGCGTAAAAAGATATACATGTCTAGTATTGCATATTATTTACTTGCTTATCCCACTGCTAAACAAGTGGGAATAACCTACTTATGTTGTCCTTGTAAGTATA
>JAHZMT010003938.1:0-17356 GCA_027743785.1 Sinhomidia bicolor
TCATTATTTAGATGCATTTAATTATTCGTTCATTGTTATTAATTATAAATAAATTAATCCTCTTCTTGTGTGTGGACATTAGAACCTTCCGTGGGGAACCTGTGATGAAAAATGGGGCGATTGCAATGGCGATGTCAGTGCAACCAATCAATCTGTACCGGAAATGTATTACTTGTAAGTATTGAAATTGCTTATATTGCAGAAATTGCCAATAAATAAGTTTTCAGCAGAAGCAATAATAATATGCAGGCCCATGATATGCTACGATTATACCAAATATACAGATCACGTTATATTTCATAAAATTATTTTAAAAATCATCTCGCCAAAGAGTAAGAGTTTTGATTTTTGATCTGTCACGTGCTATAAATACAAATATTTGATATATACACATAAATTTTCAAGGAAGATATAATTGACCTAATGTGTCCATGTGTGCCATGTTTGGTGTCTGAGTAGCTTTTGCTGTGCTAACAAAAGTTGTCAGTGCTAACTTTGATAGTTAACAGAAGCAATTATATTTTAATTTCATAGGAATGAGGTCATTAAAGAGAAGGAAGACATTGAGGACGGAGTTGGCACTCCAGATTGGAAATTGTGCCTTTGTCTTCTGTTTTCGTGGGCACTTATATTTGGAACTTTGGTTCGAGGAGTACAGAGTTCAGGAAAGGTAGCTTATTTCACTGCCATTTTCCCGTACGTTGTAATGATCACTCTCTTAATCCGAGGACTGACACTTGAAGGTGCATGGAATGGGATTAAATATTTTGTAAAGCCTGACTTTGAAAAGCTGCTGGATCCCAATGTAAGTTTTCTTCTAGTACTAACGTTGTTGTTTGCTCAATAATTGCTGTTTCCATTTTTGAAATATTAATTATTCTCGATTATATAGGTGTGGTACGCGGCAGTCTCCCAGTGTTTTTTCTCTTTAAATACTGGATTTGGTTCAATTATTATGTTCAGTTCGTACAATCCATTTAACCATAATATTTACAGGTGAGTAGAACATGAGTTATATGAATGAATTGTATTTAAGTATCCACCATAATAATTGAAATGTCTATTGTTGGCTTCAGGGACGCATGGATTGTCTCATTTATGGACACATTTACTAGTCTGTTGGCTGGATTCACCATTTTTGCAGTTCTTGGGAATTTAGCTCACGAGTTAGGCGTCGAAGTCAAAGACGTAGTTAAGGGAGGGGCTGGTTTGGGTAAGGGGACAGTGTTACTTTTTTAAAAAGTTTATCCATTTAAATTCATTAACGGAAATTCTTTTACTCAAACTGTTTTACCAAATTTCTAGCATTTATCAGTTACCCTGATGCTATCGCCAAGTTTGATTGGGTTCCACAGGTGAGCATTCCAAAAGTTAAATAATCAAACAATAAATTTACAAAGGTCTTTTAACAAAATGTTCTGTTTTGCATATTTGCATCATAAACAAAAACATGTATAAAACAAGTGATTCTTGATTCTATCTTTTGTACAGTTATTTGCTGTCCTGTTCTTTCTCATGCTTTTTACACTTGGCCTGGGTAGCTCGGTCGCCGATGCAGGCGCCATCATTTCTATTTTCTGTGATAAATTTCCCAAGCTTGTCAGGTGGCACGTCACAATTGTCGTCTGTTTTATTGGATTTGCAGTCGGTATTGTGTACACAACGCCGGTACGTTTAATCATGTAAATATTATCATTGAAAATCATTCATCGATATAATTATCTCTCTTTATGACATGTGATGTGATTACACGCACGTTCATATTAATATGTTTACGTGTATAGCATTTTGTTGTTTCTACTTCGAAATAATGATAAATGACTGTATTTTTTCCTTTTAAATACAGGGTGGCCAGTTTATTTTAGGTAAGTTGTAATGACTCAGACTTTAAACTTAAATCTATTTTTTTACATAAGAAGATGCTTTACTATGTATATTTGTTCGAGGGATTAAATATCGAAAAATCCAAATATACATTTGCAAAAACTACTTATCCCATTTCCATGCAATAAAATTGTCGGGGCTAAAACCTCGAATAGCCAATGCATTTTGTATAAACCAAGAAAAAATGATTAATTCTATTTTATGACTATTATAGATCTAGTCGATTTTTTTGGAGGTGGCTTTGTCATCTACACCACTTCAATCCTAGAAGTCATTGGTATTGCTTGGATTTATGGAGTATACAACTACATTGACGACATTGAGTTTATGTTAAATATCCGGCTAGGATGGTACTGGAAAATATGCTGGGGCATTATCATTCCAATTTTCTTGACCATAATTTTAATCTATTCAATTGTCGAGGATATGAATCCAAGTCACAATGGCTTGTCGTATCCTGTCGTTGCTTTAGGTAAAAATATAGTTAAATAGTCCTAGAAAAAAATCTGGCTCAATGAGAAAAATGCATAATTTAATTGTATTTAATTTTGTAGTTTTCGGTTGGCTACTTGCCGCAGTTGCTTTAATGGCATTCCCAATAGGAGCAATTCAGGCAATGACCTTAGTACCTGCTACATCATGGACTGACGTACGGTTACCTTACAGTTATTGTATTTCACTTTTCGTATATGTACAGACTCTAATTTATCCAACTATTAATTTCAAATTTCAGAAATTTTGGGGTTCTCTTAAATCAAGTCCATCTTGGGGACCTAGGAACGCCAAGAAGCGCGAAGAGTGGATGCAATTCAAGCAATCACGTCCGCAAATGACGCTGATGGAAAGGATTAGGCAGAGAAAGTTTTAGATGTAATAATGTACTCATAATCACGCTCATTATATATTTCTTTAACGCTAATGGGCAACTATGCAATAAATGACATGGACATATCTACAGTTTTTAATTTTACAAACTTAATACAAAAAAATGCAAAAGTGTGCTGGATGACAGTTAAGTATACACCTCTATATTTTTATTTAGCAATGTTGTCTACTATCAATTAATAAATCGTATATACACTCAAAGCCAAAACATTTATATTTTGTATACATGCGTTCACCATATTTGTAAAATATTGTATAATCTACAATTAATTATTTATATCATGATCATGCATATAGGTATTTCACAATACTTTAAAATTGATATGAACAAAAGTTGATATACTTTTAGTTATTAATACTTAATTGTTTGTACCATAGACAGAAAATAGTATACCTATACTTAATATCATCATAAAACATAGACCTAATGTTTTATAATAATCTGTCTAATTTGCAATTTACATGTAGCTACTATTGATTGATACATATATCGCAGTTTAGTTACTTTGTAGTTTGACAGTCGTCTTGATTCGCAGGTACGGAAGTGGGTATTTGAATGGAATGGCGGCAACATTTACAACTACATACTGACTTGTGCCAAATAGTTAAATCAACTTTTTTTGCTAATTCCTCCCTTGCTCGGCGTGTTATCTGTAAGGACATACATAATGGAATTTTCATATTCAAAAATAGACACAGGCAAATAAATAATAATGACATGAGCTGTAAAAGCTCAGTCTTGTGATATTACTTACATGAGAAGATCCAATATAAAGTTGCCGAAGGGACTCCATTTCAAGAAATCCAAATTGCACAGAAAAATCGGTTAACCCAAGATCTCGATTTCCATGTAATGACGCAATCGTTAAAATTTCCAAGTCTATATTTATTTAAAAAACCAAGAATAAGTGCAAGTCATAAAAATAAAAATATAAAAAATTAACGCAACAGTTAATACAAATTTGTTTTATCTTTAGCAATATAACAATGATGAATTCGTGGCGAATGTCTTTAATGAGCCTTGAATGTTACCTTTTAACATGGCAATCGACAAGCCCCTCTCAGAAGGTTCCGGCTTCCTGTTTTCCAACGTCAACTGTTTGCACTTTTCCTCAGGCATTCCAGTAAATAGTAGATCGTACATGGGAATGTCCACCTCTACAAATAACCATGCAATACAGTTTTTTTTATTACTTTGAAAGTAACTCCTTTTTCAAATGCATTTATAATTTTTGATTTTCGCTCACCAAAAACGGAGATGTTAAGCTCCTTAAGCTGTGGTAGAAACGCGTACACCAAACAATACGAACATTGCTTTTGGTATCTGCTCACATACGAAACGATCAGTGAGAGCCTTCGCAGATTTGGAAATTTCATGAGATACCTTTCCATGAGAGGGGCGTCAAAGCAAAGATCAGGAAGTGTAATTTCAGTAATTCGTTTGCAAGGTATTACTTCCTTCACAGGAAATGTCTTGAGTAGCATGTTTTTCCAAATGTCATAATCTTTGAAAACAATCTTTTTGATTTGTGGATAGTAGTGACTAAAATCAAAGTCGAATATTTGCGACTGAGAAATGGAAAACTCTCTGTACACCTTTTCTACTTTCAGAATTTTTAAATTCGGCAATTTTGGAAGGTTTCTCTGATCTCTTGAAAACAATGGCAAGTGAGTGTACAAATTCTCAAGAGTAATTGACAGCTTGGCAAGAAGTTTTTTAATCAAGTCAAGTTTCTCAGTGAATCTCACTTCGCCGCCCAAATAAATCAAGCTTAACCGTTCCAATTGCAAATCTCCTTGCAATAAATGCTGGAGATGAACTTTGTCATCTGTAAAGACTTCAAGAAATACATTTTTTACACGGCTCAGGTTTGACTTGCTGACAAATGCCAGCATAATAGCGTTCATAAGAGTATCTCCCTTTTTTGTTAATTTTCTCAAGCCAAAGCTTTGCAAATTCGGAATAGCGTCCATCATCGCTACAAGAGAATTATGAGAAAGACTTTCAGGACTTGTTCGCGTTATGTGGAAGCTTAACTCTGTAACATTTGGAAAGTAAATGCGAGCTAGCCAGTACTCCATGTTGGTGGGAGTTTGTCGGTGAAGTGTCATGTTGACAATTAAGTTGTCAATGAATCTGTAGAAGAGCTCACAAGCAGCTTTCACAGTGGCGCCGTTCTCTGGCGGAAGGTTTTTAAATAAAGATGTGTACGTTTCTGGTGGTCGTCTATTGAAGTGATCTGCAAACAATTCCGAGATTTGAAGTAACAGTTCTGTTTCACCCTCTTGATGTTCAGGTGTCGAGTTTGGTGTTGAAGGTAAATGGTCTAATATGAGAAGCGCTCTTGTGTAGGGAATTGGAGCACCCTTTTTGTACGCGCGAATGAATTTCTTCAGGTCAGTTGCACATTTTGAGTCGCCACATAGAAGGAGTCTTGTTTTTAGAGATTTTCTGATTGCTGTTGTTGCTGCTCCATACCACAACCAGTTGACCAGTCTACAATTACGCAATGAGCTCATCGGAAGATGAGTAAAAATCGCGTCCAGAATCTGAAAAGTTATGTATGCAATTACTATTACATAAGAATATTCTAGATTAGATATGAAAATTTCTATCATTGTCTAAAAAAGCCTTTAATTTTCATACCAAAGGATTGTCGAAAACGTTGAGATTTTCCCCAGCAGCTTCTTCACCTTCCATGATGCACACAGGTCAATATACTAGTCAGTTATACTTTACAATTGAACTTTACAATGTCAGCTTTTGTAGTGTCAATGTATATGTAGGTATTTCCAAAGTTTATAATTTATAATAGGTAATTGTTTATCACATTGATTATTTATTTATAAAGAAGATATTATAATTTGTTTCTCGTTTCATAAACTTGATATAACGAGTGCAGGTAACAGTTTTGCGCACAGGTAGAGTAATGTCACAATGTTGTAATTTTTTATATAATCTGTTGTATTATTAGTACATCACAAATATTCCGTCAATTTTAATACTTTGCCAAAAAAATAACTCAGCAGCACCTTTTACACATAATCAAAATGAATGAATACAGTCCGTTGAAATTTTCTCCGCACTTCAGGCATCCAAGAAAACTGCAATAAAAGCCAAAAAAGCTCTATAGAACATATCTTTTCGTACACCCACACAGAAAGTAAAATCGAAATTTATTGATTTTTTATCTACCAAGCTCTAAGGAGGCTGCGTTGTAGAAATTCGGCATAAGGTCCGTTCATCAGAAGCAAGCAGGCAAAAGGGTATTTGTTGTATGCTTTCTCCAGCATACTTGGAGACAAGTGAAAGTAAAATGTAGAATCCACAACAGACGACAACATACTTTTCACTGTTGCTTTTACTAGCATTGAAAGTATGTACATGCTTGTGCCAAGCTATAGTATAGAGAGAGGATGTAAGAACGTTTTCGACTTACAATTTATAACATTTTATTTCGTGCGTATCAGCAGACAAATGAATTGCTGATATGAAGTGCGTCATCATCGTATCGTAAGGAATCCTTGCGTATTACATACTGAGCAAATGATGATGCTCATTTTAACAAAGCCGTGAACGGGTTCCAGTAAGTTCTCAAAATAGAGTCGTAGTCTGCCTACCTGTTCTAAAACGGTAAGAAGTGGAGTAATTTGACTTTCGGAATTCTTCGTAAAGTACGTGCTAAATATCAAAGTTCAGTGTATAGATGTATGATGGACGTCAGATATACCTGTTGAAACGACTCTACGTACTTATCATTCGTAATTAATTTTACTCTATTATCTAATCAGCAAACCTACCCTCAGTAAAAGTACCATGAAATTTAATATTAATGAAAAACACGCTTATATATTTTTTTCTTTCGGTTTAATGAGCTGTCGTACATAAATTTACTTTTTAAAGAACCTGTAATAATATTAGCTATTTGTAAGGTACAAAAATAAACGGTATATTATTACAAAGTAAAAGTCACGTAATTAGTCTACTTTGCCAAATTAACAGTTATTAAACAGCTGAGAAAGAAATTTCAATACATTGTATTTTGGCATATTATATACGTTTGATTCAAAACAAAAATTGGTGCAGCAAACAACAATATACCACTTTGTTAATAAATTATCAGTAATTATGATCAACTTTTCATAAACAACTTCTCTTCATTCTGATTGATCATCATACAATTTCTTAATAATTGTCAGCGCCTTGATACTTTAACAGCATGCTGTGCAGTTTTCAAAAAACCAAACCGATGACAATATGTGTTGTGCCATCTTTGTCATTTTTGCTTTGCACGATGTTGTTTTTGATTTTCAGTCGGTACAAAAGATATTTTCTCTAGCCAGCATGCATGCATGTTAATTTCGTTTCTAGAAACGCATCCATTGACTAATTAGTGTAACTGATGATGAACAAGTAGTTTTCTTTCATGAAAGTCAAAAGTTATTCAAATCAGTAGTCAAAAGTAGTAACTCATCATCATGTGTAAGTGTAAGGGACAACTTTTGTCATTTTACGTATTGTTGAAGTACAACAACAGGTTCATCACAGAATATACAAACAACAATGATCACCACCACCACAGATGCCAAACAGAGCTTTCATTTTCGTTGAAAATTAAAAATATCACATACAACGGCCCTGCCGTGCAACTACTACTACAAGCCGATTGCCGACTTTTGTCTGCCTAACTGACACGTTATAACAAAGTGGTTTTCATTTGGTAAAGTGTGGCACGGTGCAATTTAATAAAATGATAATCTTTTAGAGATTCATGATGATGATGTTGATGATGATGTTTCTGTGTGGCTCGCTTATTTAATGCGTATATATCATTTAGTCAAGCAAACTTGAACCTCCCATTTGTATAATTAGAACATATAAAACTTGTAGTTACTAGACAAGTCAGTGGCAGTTGAAAAGCTCCTTAATCAACTTGAAAAAAATCCATGATTGATCGACTGCACCAACAAGCAGTAAAAATATCTAACGGTCCAACACGTTTCATTATTTAGACATTATTACAGCTTGCTAACATGTTACTTTCCATTGCTAATGCGCGTTTTTAAAAGAAGCACCGCCTTGACTGTTTGTACACATTGTATAGGTATGCGTGTAAAAAATTATCTGTTTATTATCATTTTCACTTGTGGGATATATTGTATTTTAAATGGATAGCTGCTCAACGAATTTGTTGACCGTGGACATTGTGGCAAAAGTTACAATAATACTGATTGTCATCAATCATACAGCCGAACTCAATCATGCAAACTGAAAGCAAAATAATACGCATTGAAACGGAAAAAAACTTTTTTTTGTGCCGTACTGCAAGGTTGATGGTGTAAATGTATTATGTTATGGTGTTAATAATGGGTAACTTCACTAAATAAATAGTGATGTGTTGTTATCTGAAGATTATTATTACCAAAAATGTTATATATGCGTGTAGATATATTATGTCCAAAAATAATTGTTAGGATTTAGTAATGGCTTTTCACTTGTTGTTGTATCCTTTTTGTTTGTTATTTTTGCAGTAATATGCAATACATTTACAATAGCTAATAAAATTTTGGCACGTTAAACGGGAAACGGTCAGCTAATAATGCTGCTGTTATTATTACATAGTTTTATAGGGATATTCAATGTTAATGTACACGTAATATGATTGAACAGGAGTATAGATAATGGGGAAAATTAAGATTACATTTTTTTATTGTGTGGGGTCGTTCCTTTCGTGTTTACGATCAACGATATAATCAAATTTTACGCACTTGTTGCATGCATGAGCGCTGCCGATCTTCACCTTTCAATCAGAATGCATCACGACGATACCACTTGCACGGCAAGTTGCAATGACGGAGTGTAACAGCAGTTTGTCCTGAAGGAGTAAATTAATTTTTGAGAATTTTATGACTGTGCTTGTGCTGTGCTTACCTCTAATATAAGGTATTGCATAAGAAGAGTAGTATGACGATGATGACTACTGCAACAGTTTGCAAAAAAATTAACAACTTGCAACGAAAAGATTGCTGCTGTGCTCTGCAGCTTGTTGTTGTGAAAGATGAAGACACCTCGTCTGCTGTACAACAACAGCATCATAACAGCATTAAATGATTATCGATCATTCAGCTGTACACCAACAACAACCTTCCTTTCAATTCGAACTACTTTTGTACCAATATTATCTGGGTTTCGCTTATAATAAATGCTGCGAACAAATAGCTTTGCCTTTTATCTTCTTCATTAGCGTTTCTTATTATTACCAATTATATACTGTTGGATGGAATACTCTTGCGCAAGTGCTAAATAAAAAATACAAATTTTTTTATCGTCGACTTTATATCGACATTCACAATAGTTTTCTTTTTTTGCATAGTAAACGTTCATGAAATGAATGAAAATGAAATGAAATTAATTGCTAATACTTTATCATTTGCAGAAATTGCCTTCCAATAGACCCGTCACAATTATACTTTTACGAAATTTATAATTATTTATGCAGAATGATGATGAGCTATAATTTATGCAAACATATGGTTTTATAAAAAGGATGAGAAATCAAATCTTCAAAGTGTATTAATAATAATTATTATTAGTAATTACCCATCTTTATTAAATAACCATTCGATTGTTTTTATATACCCACAGTACTACCTACTACAACAACCCTGTACAATTTTTTTTTCATTTCTTTTTCAAAACTTATGACCGAATTTTTCAACTGATAATTGAATATTTTAAAAACATTTTTCAAAGGTACGAGAGAGGTGATAGTGATAATATAATGTATAGCCGTTGTGTGTGTTATTATTTTCTATTTCTACATTCTAATCTACGCGTCTACTTGTATTATTTTGCAGCAATGCAAAAAACGCTTGGTCAAAAAAGTTCAAGTCTGTTCCATTGTGGGTTCTGTAGTGGCACATGTACATATAGCATTTCAATTAATCTTACAACAACAATATATAATATACATACAGATATATATATAGTATTTTATTTTTTAAATATGACACTCCATCATTGAACATTGTTTATAATTTTTGTGAGTGAATCTAACTTCATTTACATATTAAATGAAGAGAAGTCTGTAAATGGAAGCTTTACTTTGATTGTATCATCGGATTATTATTGATGCCGACAAAATTATCGTATATTGTATTCGATTAATTAGCTGTTTGCAACTCTAGAAAACTCATTTTCAAAGAAGTTACACAAAGACATATAATACAATGTTCAGTAATATTTAGTAGGTGTATAAAGAATACAAAGAATAAATTCTGTTTTAATGTAAAGTATTATATAGAATTCAACACAAAGTAGAGTTTTAATTATTCAATATGGAATTTCCATTGAGAATTGGAAAAAGGAATGTCAGGTATAGAATGTTTTTTTTTGTAGTTTAGTGTTCAGTCAAAACCGCGTACCTATACTTGGAATTTGAAGAAAAAATATATAAATTGACAAAATTCAAAAAAAATTATGCAACATTTTTTTGTGATTTTTTCCCCTCTAACTTAACTACAATGTCAAGTATGCAATTCATCATGTATGTATGTTGTCATCAAATAGTCTCTACCTACATAATTACAATGCATACGTTTCTACATAGGCGTTTTATACCAAAACAAAAAAAGATAAGTTTCAAAGTTATTGCAGCATTAATAGCTGGCTTCATTTCATATTTGGAAAAGTTACGGCGAAAAGTCTATATTTACACGTACTTATACAGATACATTATTGTTCATACTAAACGTGAAACTCATGTTTTTAGTGCATACCATTCTCTCCTCAAGTTTTGATTTTGCGGATGGATGAAATCATAGGGAGTAATTAACAAGTTAACAACCTACATAGAATTAGTACACATATTAATAGACAGACGTCAACGAAAAAAAACTAGTGCAAATATTGACAAGAGGCTTATTTAGGTATTTTTCTTGCTAGAGAGAAGTGTGTAGGTGCTTCATTTTAGCTGTTGTGTTTTTAGTTGGTTGCCTGTGGAGTTGGTTCGGTGTTTAGAGGTGGTTCAATCATGGTGTCCTGAGGGGAGCTGTAAAGGAAGCTGTCAGAAATACCCCCTCTCCCGTAGCCTGCAATCACATAATTAAAGTGACATTTATTGTTGAGAGCCTTTCAGCAGTAGGAAAATAATAAACTCAAACATGCAATGTGTACATTGGCTTCACATGATGATGGTTAAAAATGAAAGGGAGCAACTAGGACTGATTGTGAGTAGTAGTGACTAGTAGTAGTAGTAACAGAGCAAAAAATTGACTGAGTGAATAGTTTGCAACGACTCATTTGAAAATTAAAATTGCTTCATTCAAACTGACAACTAGAAGAGGCATTGCGAATTCAACCTCAAAGTCTATTATTTGAATTATATGTATAGCTATGCAGTGAAGTGCTTTTGCTGCTCCTGATGCTTACGTTCCAAATAAACGGTACAGATATTTTTTGAATCCCACTAGATACAAATGATACAATGTAGCCCTAGGACTCTCACTACATGGCTCGATATCTACTCACTCAACATATTCTGCTGTAAGTCAGTAGAGTATTTTGTAGCTGAAAAGTTTAGACTATGTTAATCTCTACATCCATCACGTACAAAATTGCTACTTGCTACTTTAGGTGTGTCCTCGTGTGACCTTTAAAAACCCATGACAAAACGAAAAGTAGTTACAATGAATGTAATTTATACTGCATTCGTTTTTTTTAAATAAAAAAGGCTAGCTTGTAGTAGCATGCAAATTCAGTGTACTCCAATTAGCATAATTTTAAAAATGCACCTTTGATAATGAAATTGTTTGAGAATATTATTGCTGGTTATACGTCCTAAAATTGGAATACTGTTATGTTATAATTTTAGGTTTCTATTAGACTATGATGACGTTAGGTTAATGTAACTTATACGGATGCAAGTAAAGGGATAATATTCAGGTTCAGATAAAAACAAAAACCAATTAAACCTTGTAAACGTGGTGCATGATTATGTTAAACTTTTCAATGATATTTATTGGTGAAAAGCAGTTGAATAACAATCTAAAGTTCATCACTTTTTCAAAAAAACCTTTTCTGGTAAGCTATCGGTTTCAATTATTGAGATGATTTGGTTCAGTACAATTTGAGTCAAGATGGTTCAGAATATCTTGATTAGCTTTGTTTCAGTAGTTAATTTAAAATATTTTTGTATTTAAAACAAAATTCTCTGACGGACCGTCATCAGTGTTTCAAATCTGAAGTCCAATTCAATGTTTTGTTTGAGGAACACCCAAAAATCGTGTGTTGCACGCACCACGCACGTACGTGCTTCTTGAAATTTCAAGGTTACAACCGTCACTAACGGTTTCACAGTAGCTAAGTGCAGTTCAAAAGAACATAATAAAAAATTCAATTGAGTTCAAGTCTTAGAGTCATCATAGGTTCATGTCATGATTTTGTAAAGGGTGGTTTGATGAAAACTGTATTCTGTTTTTCGAAATACAACTTGGTTTTTAAGTTTAATCGTGATGATGATGCACTGCTGCTCTTTTTTCGGACGGCGCCATTCATAATTTGGTCACAGATTGAATATACAAAAGTATAATGGGCACCATTCCGTGTACCATAATAAACCATAAATCGCTAGCTTTTAGTGAATTCATTTACACAAGGCAAAAATTGAGCTCTATAAATACAGCACAAAGCACTTTTTTTTACAATGATAACAATCTAATTTATGCCCCGTAAAAAGAAATTACAATTGGCAACTCTAGGAAAAGAAGGGAAATGTAGTTTATTTGAAGAGTTGTATTTGGCTGTAAAAATGACGATGATGAGTCTTAAACGTCTTTTATTCTTACATTGTAGACAATGACTGATTTTTTAAATAAATAAAATACATACTAACTTGTTCATGTGTTCATCTTTTTTTTACAAAAAAAGAAATATAAAATATTACACACACATTACATTTCCGCTCCCTCAACTACCTATGCATGTATGTATATTCTGAATATTATGGATGAATGCAGAACTTGCCTGTTACTTTATCTGCACAATTGAATGTCTCAAAAAAGAAGAGGCTTTTTATGTTTTATGTATAAGCCATTAATTATACAAATCAGTGTGGTCATTAACGCCCTGTATGCGTATGTTGTGCACGCTTCATTATCATCTACATGATCTTTCTCTGCGCATATAAAAGTGACCAGGATCACAAAAAAATTGCACTTTATGACACTATAAGAAAAGTGGTTGGCTTTTTCAACCTACTGCACCAAGGAGTTAAAAATGCATTATAGTACACTACCACTATCTACCACCATCACCACCAGCATTTTATTTGAAAGATTATCATAAGGAGAATGTATGCATACCTACATTTATTTCTAAAAAAGATACTCACCATTGTAGCATTCTCAAAAGGTTCAACTTTCGTTTTACAGAGAAAGATGAAAAAGATAGCTCAACTCAAGAAAAAAACAAAGAACGATATAGGTACGCCATCAACTAACAAATTGATGCTAGGCTCATCTGCCCATTTTTTCCAAAGAAGACGCCAACGCATACATTTTTATTGTCTATTATTTAAGCACAACACATGGTTTTATTTAATCAAACTCCTTCAATGATTCTCCTTTTGAACATGCTTCCTACAACGCTGTCTGGGAGCGACTATAAAACATCATCAATGATAATACAGTTATACAACACATCACATCAAATAGAGATTTGTTTTTTTGTTGATGTGTAAAATCATGTGCGTAGTTTTGAAAAAATAAACTTGCACTAGGTGATTGTGTCCACCACAATCTGCTGGTGGTGGTGGTTTATTGTAAGGGAAGATGAAAGACTGTAAAAAGATGTATGCGTAGGACAGGATCTTTGTCGGTGCAATAAGATATTTTATAAATCATGCAGCACCTTAGCACATAGTAGGGAAGTTTTAAAAGTTTGAATTAGGAGATTGACCCCGAGTCTCCTTCAGATTTATTTTAAAAAATTTGGCAGTTTGTTTGATGATACAGGAGTAACATGGTACCACGATGATCTCTACCTACTCATTGGATAAGTATAGAGTAAAGTAGACAACCCCGAGTCTCCTTCAGATTTATTTTAAAAAATTTGGCAGTTTGTTTGATGATACAGGAGTAACATGGTACCACGATGATCTCTACCTACTCATTGGATAAGTATAGAGTAGAGTAAAGTAGACTGATGATAACCATAATATTATGTTATATTATTATGTGGTCAGTCACTTGTGCTTTAAAAGGCATCGGACTAATCTTTAGCGTAATAATAATAATAATAACATTTGAAAATTCAACAAAAACACTGTAGTGATGAGCTCTTTAAAAATAAAAAAGCGTACTTAAAAATAAAATTTTAATTTAACCACAAAATCATGCGGTATAAAATATCTTGAAATATTCATAAATCACCGTTATTTGCTAAAAAAATCATTATAAACGTCAGATTCAAATGGTTTCTTAACTCTGACAAACGACTCATGTCAATCAGTTACATAAGCTTTTGCATTGCATGTAAAAATTGAAACCTTGTCGTTTAAAAAAATATTTTTTAAGCAGCGCATTACGCATTAATCAGCATACAACTCAAAATTATTATTATCATTATTATTTCAACTTGTGAAAACTTTATTACCATTAACAAACTGACATGTGCGATTAAAGTTCATGAATAAATAAATAAATATATATAAAGAAGCCTGCCATGTGGTAAAATGTAAAGAACGAAAAGAATCCATATAAAATGATTTAGTGGAATGTGTCACTGTCAGTTGCACTAGTAGTAGATTTGAACAGCCAACATAATTTAATTATTGACTGTTTCTTACATAAAACTATTATATTTAAATGTACATATGCACAAAGTACATTTATTATATGCTAAAGGAACAAGTGGATGGAATGGAGTATTGAAGTAAGTAGTAACATTTTGATCCCTCTCCTCTTGATCCTATTAGCAAGGCAGAACTTTCGATTTAGCGACCAACACCCAAAGCTTGTAGAAGTGTTTTTGTTAAAAGGAGGATGCATACTTGTTTCAAAGTAAATAGGAGAATTCCTTTCGATTTCGCAAATATCAAGTGTGCACTCTGAGTCGTTTAAATATCATCTTGCATCATGTACAGTTTTCTCATTAAAATTTGCGTCAACTTATTATTTTTTTTCTGATGTAACCTTACACAGAATTAAAATACATGAAGAGGGTGGATGCCTGTCTTGAGGACAAACAGAAGTTTCATGTAAAACTACAAGAAAGAGTGCCGAAGGAAAATTAATCTTTATGAGCATTATATATGTACATGTGCAATAATGTGCGTACATACATTAAGTATTGTTGACAACAACAAAAATGAATTTCGAGCAAAGTGATGCGATACATTGATTTATTATTTTTGCCAGCTTGCTTGGTCAGCCCATTTGCATTGCAAATATATTTAACAATTGATTGCAATTTCGAGAGAGAGGAAGAAACAGAAATATAATAAAAACTACTTAATTTTCTTTTATCCTCTTGACAAATAGTGGGAAATGGCGAGAACGGCCACATTTCTGGACGAAACATGATCTCCCCTTTGTAATCGTATATCGCTGCAAAAATTTTATGCTCAGTCGGTCGGCAATAAACTCCTTTTCATATTGTAAATGTATTTCTATATAACGTTTAACTTTTGGGAATGAACAAAAAAAGTATCGTGGTGGTGAGATAAGTTTATTTTTTTGGGGGTAGATGATAGGTACACAAATTTTATGAATTTACGTAGTATATCCTTCTACACTAAAAGAATCACGTTAAGCACACTGTCAACAGTGTACACGACATAAAATAATATGTAATTCCACTTTTAACATGCATGTCATCATCATGATCATCATGTCATATTATCCTTTTTCGGAATTTATAGGGTGAGCAAAAACACTATTACAAAACCATGATGACGACGACGACTAACAGTGGGCAATAGTTTTAAATAGATTTTTGCAAAGTGCACAAAATTCTAAAATGATTGTGTCCTTGATGGGACAGAATGATGATCTCAATTTTTCTCCAGTGCACTTCTCATGGACAAAGTACACAACTACAAACTACAGAGATGAACAGCAAAATCATTGGTAACTTTAATCTCCACACAATACAAAGTAAAACAATACTACGCTAGAACTGAGAAATGTACACTTCTATAATAGGTACGCACATAGATGGGAAGAAGCATTATCGTCTCTCTGCTTTTTGAAAAAAAGACTACAACATCTGCCTATACAAAAAGTAAATCATAGTAAAAAAAATACTATGTGGATAAAGTATGCATGAACATGTAAGTTCTAGTTCTGAACGAAAAAGTTGTAAACATGTGTCATCATCATCACAATTATGAATTCATGGGGAGTACAAAAACGCTTTTTTAAGAGATTATTTAAACGTTTATTACAAAACATACGTATTACACAAAAGTATATAATTATTAGAGGAGGACAGGCTAATAGCAACAGCAGAACAAAAATGCTTCCTCGAAATAAATCACAAAAAAAAACTTTTTTTAAGATTTACAAACTTTAAACTTACCAAAGTATACGGGCTTCTCACACTTGGGACAGTTTGGCATTTTGACTGATGAATTAAGAGAGTTCACTCAAAAGCTTCAATTATTCTGAAGTTGTAATAATAGGTCACTGCACTTTTATTGTAGAAAACTTAAACTGTCAATTGGCAACCGCCTCTGCCTGAAAACAGAACAAAATTCCAGAAAGATTAATTAAACATATACCTAAGTCGTTTAAAATTATGTAACTTGTCAACGCACAACACTACTACTATGCTGCTGTTTTGTTGTATGTCGTTGTTGTACAAGCAGACCTTAAAAAATCAACTTTCCAAAGAATGGTGGCTGCGTTAGACAAAGTTGTAGCAGAGACTGGATATTATAACATGAAGTAAGAAGACTTTACCATGAAAGAAAACTTAAACTGTCAATTGGCAACCGCCTCTGCCTGAAAACAGAACAAAATTCCAGAAAGATTAATTAAACATATACCTAAGTCGTTTAAAACTTATGTAACTTGTCAACGCACCACACTACTACTACTATGCTGCTGTTTTGTTGTATGTCGTTGTTGTACAAGCAGACCTTAAAAATCAACTTTCCAAAGAATGGTGGCTGCGTTAGACAAAGTTGTAGCAGAGACTGGATATTATAACATGAAGTAAGAAAACTTTACGAATGTTTGGATGCGAGAACGTGAAATACACAACTGAAAGGGTTCATGCGTAGGCGGAGAGATTTTTACTGCACTGCAAGCAAAGCTGTAAAAAAATATGGTATATCTCTCGGCTCGGCTCTCTGAGCAAATTTTTGATGAGATGTTGTGTTGGGTGAGGGTGTGATAACTATATAACGTGTTGATCGAAGCAATTCCATCCATCCAACCAACCAGCCAACATACAATGTAAAATACAACTCAAATCATAAAATATTATGGATAACCTTTATGTGTGTACCTAATGTTTATCTGGGTATCTCAATCTCCAAGTAAGCAGAGATGTAATGAGGTATGTATATAAAGTGAGAAAAAG
>JAHZMT010003939.1:0-18701 GCA_027743785.1 Sinhomidia bicolor
TTACTCTGTATACTTTACTTTCTACTAGACAAAATGACCATGCTCCGTAATAATATTGTATATGCTATATACATATGTAAATGCAAGTAAAACGAGCGTTTAACTGGAAATTTGATTTTTTTGTTTGTGTTGTTACTTTCAAAGGATTTGACTGTCTGACTGGATGTCAAACAAGAAACTGGATAACAGCTTCCGTAGAGTTTTCCTTTTTTCACAAAGGATTCATGGGTGGTGCTTCTTTTAAGAGAAATCGTTTATCTATTTCAGTTAACGACAATATTGGAAACATGTTGCAAAACTTTTGCAAATTTTTTGTGAAAGAAATAAAAAATAGAACTAGACAATTATTTTAATAGTGCCATCTTTTTAGCAGTTAAAGATATCGACAAGTAAGTGCTGAGCAACACAGGTTGTAAAAAAATTACAATGCCGGCGTCTTCAGGCGAATTATGGGGTCATCATTTGATGCCCCAATTTATAGAAATAGATATTCTACTTCCTACGGGTGTTGTGGTTCCTTTGCGATGCTCTCGTGATCAAACGCTGCATAATATTAAAGGTACAGCATTATATTTATCGTATCAAGAAAAATAAAATATTTGCCGAATGCGACTATGCAATTAAATTTTTGCTTAAGTCTTCATCAAAGGCGGTATTTAATATTTACTTCCACAATACATCCTTGGATGCGCTGGCTTGAAAACAATTATAGTTGGTTATTGTTCCCATTTGTCACCATTTTTATTATTCTTCAAATCGATTGATTTGTTTTCTAACAGCTCAAGTTTGGAGGGAAGGGCCAAAGTATCCCTTTTTCAACCTACTTTCATCGGACGCAGATTATGTTTTCACTTCTGTGACCTTAGATGCGAAGAAAGAAGAATTTCACGATGAATCACGACGTCTTTGCGATTTGCATTTATTTGTACCCTTTTTAAAATTAGTGGAACCTAATGCATCTACTAAACAGGAGAATATTTTAAACTCTCAAATAAGTATGTCGTAAAAGTATCAATCTTTACGTGTTTTTATTGTCTTGAGTTATATGTATCTTGCAAAATGTAGATTTATTTCAAACATTCTCATTTCATTTATTGTTTTAGGTGTAGCCGTTGGTATTCCCGTGAATCAGTTTGATGAACTGGAAAATCCAGAAGTACTTGAATTTCGTCGAGATGCCATTAATTTATGTAGAGAAATTGTAGAAAAGCGAGAGGAGTCATTAGAATCTCATGCCCAATACAAATTTTCTGCACAAATAGCAAAAAATGGCCCTGTATATTATCAAATGTTTCCTGGTGGTATGGTCACGGTGAAAGTTTGGTTTGACCCAAACTCTAACCGAAGTGTAACAGTGAGAGTTCCTGTTGAAGCATATGGCGATACTGTAATTACTGAAGCATTGGAAGTTTATGCGAAAGGCAGACCACGAGATAACAAGTCATACACGGACTTTGTTTTGAAAATTTGTGGCAGAGAGGAATACTTAATATGTTCGTATCCAATATCTCAGTATAAAGTAAGAAACCAAAATATATTTTGATTAATTATTGTAGTGTGACAATAATTAAGTACGTTTAAAGTAACAGTAAGTTTTAAAATATTTTATTTGTAAACTTGCTTTTAATTAGTACATCAGAGAGGTAGTCAGAAAAGATGAAATTCCCCAATTGGAACTTTTCGAAAGACAGGTGCTGTACAGTAAACTTCCGAAGGAGCCCTTTCACATACCCGCCTATTACAGGTTATATAAATATCTTAACTTTTTAGATAAAAGTTCATGGATTAAAATTAGTAATTTAAATTTTTTGTGCGCAGAAGAACATATCGTACTAGCGAAACAGAAAAGCCACCCGGAGACGTCCATTTATGGCGAATAAACTGTTTATTTCATGTTCAAGTCTTGTGGGCAACATACATAAACGCAACTGATAACGTAAACGCATCAATTTTTAAATAGCTTCTATTTAATTACCAAAAAAAGTCAAAAGTAGCTCAATAAATAACTTATGTTGGAATAGGTCTGTGTGAAAGCGGGCATATTTCATGGAGATGAATCACTTTGCGAACTCTTGCAAACGTCGCAAGTTTCCTGTAATACACTAAGATGGAATGAGACCTTAAGATTTCAAATATCTGTTCCTGATATACCACGAAGTGCTCGTCTTTGTGTTTCAGTTTGCAGCATTACTAAAAATAAAAGACGGCAGGTAAACCGAAAAGTACAGTACAAATTCAAACTACTTTTGTTTCTTATTGTATCATTTTTATTTTGTTTTATTTTTATATTCCACCCAACTGATTTTTATTAAAGTACGTTTCTATTTCCAGGAAGAATACTGTATGCTTGCATGGGGAAATATTAACTTATTTGACTTTAAAGGAAGGCTAATTACTGGAAAAATTAGACTAGATTTGTGGCCTGCACCTATGTCATTAGATACAGTGTATTTGCTGAATCCTCTTGGAATAACGGGTACAACTTTCTCATTTTTAATTGTCCGAAGGTTGTCGTTTGTTCAAATTTTTATTGGCTTTATTTTTTAAAAATTTATAGGCTCAAGTTTAGACAAAGGGAGCTCGTCGCTGGAACTTGAATTTGACAAATACTCTTTACCGCTGTATTATCCCAAAGAACAAGATATATACGCATTTGCAGAGTTTATAATGAAAGGCGAAGAAACGGCAAGCGCAACGTGTGCTCCTGCAGATGACGTAAAACAATATTTGCTTCAATCAAATGTACAAGTTTTGGATTTTACATATAAAGTACTTAATTGGTAAGAATATGATTTTTTACCCTACAGACGGCATTGGAAGACTTAATAAATAAGGACCCACTGTGTGAAATATCAGAGCAGGACAAGGCTCTGGTTTGGAAATACAGAGAATATTGTTTAACAGAATTTCCTCAGTCGCTGCCTCGAATTGTGGCTGCCGTGAAATGGAATTCCAGGGAAAATACCGCTATTGTGCGTATTCTACAATAATTTTATCCTGATATTACATTTTAGATCAATTAAAATTGTGCTTCCATTTATTCAGCAAAATGCTATGTTTTTGGTCCTTTAGTTCTATGATCTACTCAAGAGGTGGAGACCAGTGACAATGGAGACTGCTCTGGCTCTTCTTGATTGCAAGTCTGCAGATATCTTAGTATGTGTTTCACAGCGTTTCGTACGATTATTTATCCATGTTAATATTAAAAATTAAATTATATTGCAAACGATTTTTAAAATGTTTTTTTAGGTTAGAGCCTTTGCCGTGCGCAACTTGGATCGCACTTTATACGATTCGGACGTCCTGGATTTGTTGCTACAATTAGTTCAGTCTTTAAAATACGAACCATATCTGCAGTCACCTTTGTCCATGTTTTTGTTACGACGAGCGCTAGTTAATCGATTAGTTGGACACTTTTTCTTTTGGCATTTACGATCAGAGATATCTGGGAAGTCGTGGTTGGACGTCAGGTTTGGCCTTATACTAGAGGCATATTGCAGAGGCTTATGTGGTCACCTGAAGGACTTATTCAAGCAGGTTGAAGCGCTGGAGAAACTTACTGTATTAACTGAAACATTGAGAGAGAAAAGGGATGAAGCTCCAAAGGATAGACTAAGGTATTCATCTTTTTCTGCGTGGAGAACAGAGTCTGCCAATACAAATATGTCAACATATGTTGTTAAATTTTTTTCTAGATTTTTGAGCGAACAAATAAAGCAGGCAGACTTTTTGGAAGTACTAGAAAACTTAAGTAATCCAGTCAGTCCAAATGTGGAACTGGGTAGCTTACGGGTTGAAGCGTGTAGAATTATGGACTCTGCGAAACGTCCTTTATGGTTGGTGTGGCAGAATAATGACCCTCTTGCTCATAAGATAGGTAAGTCCGCATTATTTTATTTCTTAATTCAATTCAATTAATCTTGTTTTTGGGCAGTTCAATTAATCATGAATTGCACTCATGTCCATGTCGATCAACGTCTATAGGTATTGGGGAGACTGCAGCCATATTTAAAAGTGGTGACGACCTCCGACAAGATATGTTAACGTTACAGGCAAGTCACTTGTTTGAGTCTGAAATTTACTTCCGATAGAATTTATACATGTCCTTTGAAATGAAACTTATGATAAAATACAAAATGTTGCATTACCATTTTAATGGAATTTTGATTGGTTTAATGTAGGTGGTAAGAATGATGGACGAGCTGTGGAGATCGGATAATTTAGACTTGAAAATGTTGTCTTACACATGCCTGGCCACAGGAAAACAAGTTGGTTTGATTCAAGTGGTATGTACACTGACAATCATTCATCGTCTTTGATCATTGTTTACTTTGTATGCTGCTACTGCAATTGCTTCCACTTCATAACTAAATCTGAAATGACACACTGAATTATAATGACGCAAACGGACAACTTTTCTCTAACTTGTAGGTTAAACGGGCCCAGACCGTTTATACAATTCAGAGAAAAGCCGGAGCACTGGCTGCAATCCAGGTTAACTCAAAACAGCTACATAAATGGCTTGCGGAACGAAACAAAGACGAAAGTAAATATAACCAAGCCATTGAAACATTTAAGCGGTCTTGTGCAGGCTACTGTGTAGCTACTTTTATACTAGGCAAGTTCATTGTTTTCATTGACATGTTTGTAATAAGAGGGCGTAAAATTAAAATTAACTTTTGAAATTTCTCTCGTGAAATTACATTTTTTGCTTGTTTCAGACAAGGCAAAAACAAATAACGAAAAAGATTTTTAGTCTAGCCAAACTACATGTAATTTATGGTAATGCAATTTATGTTTACATCAAATGCAATTTTTTGGTCGATTGTAGGTTCAGCGAAGCGTACGGCGGTGGATGGATTACTAAATTAGATTGGTTCTTCCATTCATTGAACCATATTAAAGACGCCTCAACGTAACCTTTATTAAGTGCACCCTTATCTGTATGGCTTTCAAGAAATACAGTGTTTAACACAGCTACAAGATCCTTGCATGTGAATCTATTTTGCCTAAATATTCGTATATATTGTGATCTGATTGAAAATAAAATGAAAAGATATTAGCTAGTAAGTTCCAGTGCTTTCCACATTTCCCCGTTAAAAAGCAACAGACTTGAATAGCAATAAAGACACATTACCTCTTGTTTCGTGCTTAGTTATGATTGTAAGACATATTACCTTAGTACAGTTAAATGAGTCATAAAAGAATTTATACGATAGATTAGAGACTGAGATGGTGTTCAATTTTTCAATAAATGAGGGGATTGAAATGATACAGTAGAACGAAAATATATAATGGATATATAAACGGAAAATGTACATTCTCTGTATTTATTTTATATTAATTTAGCTTTTAAAGCACTATTTATATCATGTCAATTATAATGCTAAACAGTGTCAACAACTAAAGAGTTTGTGTGGGTTGAAAAAGTCAAGTCTCTTTTTTGATATATGTATGTAGTTCAGTGATTTGATTTGGAACTACATTTTTGTGGTTGGAAATTGTTTTGATGCGAGTGAACAGTATTTTATATAAAATATGCTGCTGGTCAGCTTCTGCTTGTCTTAAACTAGATTATTGTTTTAATATTGCATGAAATTGATCGAACATTTTATGGTTGTTTGCAACAAAGATTTTATGTTGTCCTTTTGCTAAATGCAACCCATGTTAATTGTTTAGCCATGCGCTAAAAATACTGTTATTTAAAAATGTTACTAAAATCTGATGTTTCGCAGCAGTCCAATTGACCGACACAAAAAAATCAAAGACATTTTCAGCAATCTGATCATGGAACTATCAGTATTAATTAACCTTTATGTGAAAATGCTGTCTAATATGTAGAAAATTTGACGAATTTAATCAGATTTATGTAAGCCATAAAAGATCAAAAAATCATTGTTAGTTTACTTACGCTGTACTGTTCTCGTGCTTTAGGACGATGTGATAAGTCAATGTAAAGTAAAAGTAATAATAAAACATTATCGCAAAAATGCATTTAAAATGCCTTCATTTTAAAATCACTGATCCTTAATTTTATTAAATTATTCAGCGCACAATTTCAATTTTAATGGCTAAAACAAGAAAACATGCAACTGTATCTTGTTCTGAAAGAAGCATCACGTTTACATATACATAGTCCGTCCAAAAGGAAAAGTTTTGCTACCACCAGATTCGTGTCTCATGTTGCCCCTATTTTTTTACCTTCACTCAGCATTGGCACATGGAGAAGAAATATTATACTTACCCATACAATTATTGCGTTTACAACACAGTACATTGTGAGCATACTAAAAACGAAATAAAAGAAAGTCAAAAACTCGGGAGAACTTTGGAACACAAATTTTACTGGCTTGTATTTTTTGCATCTACATTTATTTTATAACGCAGTCACAGCAAACTCTACAAATCAAATCAGCAACAATCTTTTGCCAACTTATAGTAGTTGTAAGAGTACCATATATTATCTTTACTTTAAACGTAAGCTTTTTGTAGCCTCCTTGCATGTTCCACTTCGCCCCATTTTTGATCATCATAATATTATCTACTGTCAGACAGCATTTAAACAAACTAGTTCGAAAAATTAATCCATCTATTTGTATTGTTATATTATTATTATTATTATCTTTTGCTATTTAACTACCTACATACATACTTTTTTAATGTTGCATCAATTTTGATGATGCATTCAGAGTAGTACTTTTATATAGTAGTTTAATGAGCCGGAGAAAATAACATCTACGGTAAAACCTTTTAATATCTCTGCATCGTTAATAATTATTAGTATTCGTAAATAATTTGGCTGCGTTACAATACATGCTACATTTCAAAAATATATAGAGTTACAGATGAGCTATATAATATAATAAGTATCTGCTATTGTTGTACACACCGACTTGCAGAAAAAACTTTCAGTAGTATTTGATTACGCATCATGAAGTATGTATAACATAAATATGTAACATAACGTATTATGTATTTATTATTATATTTTATGTTTTGATTGTATAGTATACATACGCTTAACTATTCTATAATCTATTTACTAATAATATTAGGACTTCAAAACGATAACATTTTTCGGTTAGTACAGAAATTATCGTAAATTTTCTCATGAATGTAATTGAAAGAAAAAGACTTACATTTTTGTTATAATTCATATCGACCAATATCCTCAAGTTTAATCATTTTAAAAAGCATTTTTTTATTATCAATCTTCTTAAATATTACCTAGTAAGTAAATTTCAAGCGTACTGATTTTTGTTTTACGTTTTGCAATCTTACACCCACCTACATACAATATATAGGTATATTTGTCTAATTACAAGTATATTTATTGTATATTTATTGTATATTTAATAACAATTATGAACTATTCACTCAATAAAGTTTTTGGAACAATGCAAATAGCTTCCCATAGGTTTAACAGATAAGTGATTTAAATCAATTATTTATGAAATTTTGAAAGATTCTGACTTATTTTGGTTTGTGTTTACTAGTTTGCTTACTTCTCATTTCGGCCAAATTTTTACATACGTACGTTCAACAGACTACAGGAAGTTGTACTATTGTTCTGTTATATGCTACTATGTATACTCCAATGACTGTTTAACAATATGTGACCACAAAGTCACATTTAAAAAAATTTACTTCTTTTAATTTTAATGTAACGGATTCTTTTTACACTTTTGACTTATTTCTATTTTCTCCAAATTGGCAGCAAATTTTAGTACTTTAGCGTTTTAGCATGCCGAACGTCTTATTTTCTGTAAAGCTTTATTATATTATTTGTAAGGAAGATGTACCATGTATGTTGTATGTCTATGTAAAAATCATGTAGTTTAGCAGCTAGCATGGATTGTCTTTACTTTTTTTTAACGTACTGGAATAGTACTCTCTGCCTTGTCCTCTTGTATAACTAGCTATACACATAAATGCAAACGTAGTAAATATCCTGTGGTTATTTTCTATCTCTTATGACCTAAATTCAATTTTGAATTCTTTTCCCCACAAAAACTATTGTATCTACATACATTGTGGTGGAAGATTTGACGCTAAATAGATTAAAATTACATTTTTAAAAGTTGGAAATGCTGGCATCTAAGCCGTTTTTAACATCTAATAGATGGCTCTACGTGTTTGGAGACTTTTTTATATCATGTTCGTCATCTGTCGCAATTACATCTTATTTCATCAAGTAAATGCGCATACACTAATTAATGATCGTGATGATCAGTCACAACAGTATATTGTGACTCATTTCTTATGCATACATTACAAAGGTAACATATGTAATACGTATACAACATTTTTTGCCTTTATACAGTTTCTGTACTTGCTTTAGCTTCAATTTTTTTAAAATGCGCATGGGAATTAACGCTTGAAAGAACAATATCGTCCTTCAAATCAAAATTGGCAATATTGTAATACTTATTTTTAAAATTTCACTATAAACTTTTTTGGTGCATTTTTACTTGCATAACGTTATGTTTATTGAGACCTTCAACAACTTGACCGTCCTAAAAAGTTTACCTAAAAATTGTTTACAAATTAAATGCTGGTTATAATAATTTATATAATGATGTTGACACCTTTAAACAGTTATTATGATATATTAAGAATAACCAAACAATACTTTCACCTTCATTGCTTGTAACTGCATTAAACACATTCAATTTAATCACATTACTACATATATTTTACCCCTTCTTTTACGAACATTCTTGCTTGTGTAGGCATGTTTAAACAAGCAGCAGTGTGTGTACCTCATTATAATAACCAGTTTTTACATTCTGAAATTTAAGTTTCGTTTTCAAATACTTGTCTTAATATCTCGATTCCAATTTTTTCGAGATTTGTTTTCTATTTAGAAGTGTACAGTGTCTTCTCACTATGTATAAGAAATACCTACTAGGCATACACTTAATCAATTACTTAGACATGGCACAAAGTAGCAATCAACAACATGCTTTAATTTTTGTTCTGAATATTAGCCATTGACTGTTACTTCACATTACAAAGGAAACAATAAGTCATACTCCAATATTTAAAAACTCGGATTTCTTTTCATTGAACCATTATAAGACGCGTGTTAATTGTAAATGAAGATTTCTGGAAAAAATTGACCTTTTGATTTTGTCTAAATGGGCAGTAAGTAATAAATGAAATCTGTATTATAAAACAAGTTTTTCGTACTACTTTGTGTCTAGCAGATAGTTATTGGGCTTTAGCATCTTTTTAAAATTATCTAGCTGTTTATTATTACAGAATCATCCAAAGATTGCGCTTTAGTAAGAGAAAATACAGCAAAACGCATGATTTTCGAATGCAATGCACCGTATTTAGTCATCGTAAAACCCTAAAGAGTCTGGATGATCAACAATATCAAGATCAAAAGTAAAGTCATCTGGGTCATCGGTAGCACCTTGTAGGAGACAGTCTTTGCTCACTGGACTTTCACTTCTTTCCCCAGTTGTCGCGTCCCCGTTCTTGTCATCATGGACAACCATGCCGGTGAGTGCAAGAATGTAGTTTTTGGCCAAAGTCAACGTTTCGAGCTTAGACAAACGACGTCCTTTGTTTGCCACGTGTGGGATTGGAATAACTTCTCGCAATGCCTACAAATCAGCAAAAAGATTAAACTGCTTAGTGTGTACACTCGTATACTTACAACAAGTATATATTTCACGTTTGTTCTGCAAACACACATTATTTTATGCCAATGTATGAATTACTATTACTACTAAACTACCACCACCACCAGGGTTAATCTTCACTTCAGCAACATTCAACATTGACCGCAAAGAGTAGTTTAGCGTGAAAGTGCCATTATTTTATGATGCCTCACAGCGTTCATAATACGATTGTGCTGCACACGTTTATTCTCCAGCATATACATGCCAGCATTTTTTGCATTATTTCTACTACTACCACCACATTATACACAGTTTGTAGCATTAATGAAAAAATAACATTAAAAAAGAACAAAATATCTACAGCAATGATAAAGAGTAGTAAAATGAAAGCTTCTCCGTGTAAGTACATACATCACACATCCGCACACAAAATTTGCCGTGCCGGTAGTCAGATTATCTTTTTTCATATTGAGTTGTTTGTATTAACACCTGAACAAAACAATCCCACAATACGAATGATTCCCACGAGAAAAAGGATGATTTTCCATGTTCCATATTTTATGTTTTCAGTATACAACATTCTCATTTAACCTACCGATTACATCACGCACGACTCACGACCGTCATCGATTTTAGCATTAATCAATGTCTAATAGTGCTAACTACAGTAATTTTGATGCTGCGTGGCTTGGCTCTTGGCTGGTGCAAAAAAAGATGGCAAAAAGTAGGCTACAAGGCACCGAATTACAAAAGTTCTTTTTTCACTATTGTAATCATACCCCTACGTACATACATGCTCAGCTTTCATTACCGTGTGCCCAAGCAAATTATCGGGAGCGCGGACCAAGATCTAACGCCAAAGGAATAAAGTTATCAGTAACTACTACCAGTGTAGTGGCAGTAACGTCGAAACCGATACAATAACACCATGCATTTGATAATATTGTTGATAATATTCTCTTTCCGATAATAATAACGTGTCTTCTTCAACGATAGATATGTCTATTATACGGTAACTACACTAATCCTTAATAGTTATCTATCAGTCTCAAAAACTACATGCATGCAACTGAAACCATATCCTCCATTCAACACTACTCATCATCATCAACCCCAATAATGCCAAGGTACATTTTATCAAGTTGAAATGGAAGCTTCTACATAAGCGATTATATCTGTTCCAACGCGCCACCACCCTCGATCACTCTACAAATAAAAGGAGAAATCTCATACGAAAAAACTCGAGACGATAATGACGGGTGAAAGCTGATAAAAGATAGCAAGCCATCATCGTCGTGAGACGGTGTTTGCTACTGCTACTGCTTCTGCTGTTGCTGCCGCCGCCACCACCACCACCACCATTATTATCTCTTCCCTTTAATACTTTTCTCTCACTCACTATTCATCTGAATTTACACGGACAAAAAAAATCAGTACAAGCACATACCTAATATTATATAGTGCCAAAGGAGGGTAGATGCGAGAAAGAGAGAGAGAGTCGAGGATGAGAAAAGAAAGCTTAATTTGAGGTATACCATGTGGGGCTCATCGAGAAAAAAATATATATCTTTTTATAAAGTAAATCATCTTCAACAGAGTTGATCAGCGAAAAAAAATGCATTTTATTATTTTTGTTCAGAGTCATCCTCATAACAAGTAAAAATACCAATCAGACAGCGTGTGTGTGTGCTTTTTACACAATAAGCTTATATTATTATTATGTAAAACTGTAGAATATGCTTTGGAGCGTAGAAAATTGAGTATAATGGAGTGACTCACTGAAAATAACAAAGATGTATAAAGTCACCGTTTCACTGTAGCCCAGTGCTTTTCTCATAAATGCTGTGTAGAAAGTGTTGTTTGAGTCCACAACACAATGGTTTACCGTTTTTTTCTCTGTATGCAAACTTCTATTATCTGTGTTTGTAATCCACATCACACCGTTTATAACTCCACATCAGTCATGTTTTACAAACAAGTAAGTACATCACATTCTCTGCAAGCTTTCCTGCGAAGTTTACACTAGACACGTATATTAGCATGCTATTTGTGTACACAACACACATACACTCACAAGAAGACTAAAATAATGTGTTATTATTATTATTATTACTACACTGTAAATGCATAACAATATGCGAATTAGTGAAACTTTTAGTGTGTTAATTTAATGCACGACTGCTGAATCACTTTTTACTCAGGATGATATGCAATTTGTTGTGGTACATCAGTAAAGATAGTAGACGCCAATCAATACATGCTCTTTAAATATATATAGGTATATATATATATATAATCACCCGCATTCATTTGTACTCGTTTTTCGGTTCGTGGGAATATTGATAAAAAAACTATTCATTATTTTGATTTTTTGCAGAAATATCTCTCTATACCAGTCATGTTTCTATATATGTAGGTATTATGTTTTTATACTTTTTAAATTGAGTGAATATAGACAGTAAGCTGATTTTAGTTAAACCGTAAAACGCAACAATATATTATCATAGATAGTTATAGTAGATCATTGGTAAAAAACGAAATCATTCAATTCTCTTGTATATTATAAATATGACCATTTTCCCTAAATGATGGCAAGACAAAACAGTTTACCTTTTCACTGAAATTGTTGCTGTTGCTCATTTTTCGTCGAATCCAGTATCCACAATAGTTGTATAGACATAGGTAAGTATATCATAATACTTTGTGCTTGGCAAAAGTATTATTTTTGTCATAAGCTCAGTGACTAGCGACAATAATATAATTATGGTGAAAGTCACAACTTTTTTTCACAAAAGATGAAGAGGCAGACTGAGCTTCTCGAAATAGCTGTCTTTTGAATTACCTTGATATTGAATAGAATTTTAATGAAATGAAAATTCAACAAGTAAAAAGAGATAGGAAGCTCTTTTCTTTTAACCTCCCACCACTGGGTTCCAATAAGACACTGGTGTCATACATTTATGACAGAGCTGAAATATCTCGCTAATTATTAATTAAAACTATTCTTGGATCTTTTACGGAGAACATGTATGAAGACTATTTTTAATTAATTATTATACGCTTACTCTTTCTTTCATAATATTTAATCACATATTACTGCAAACTACAATCACAAAGAATCTAGTCCAAGTTGTTTATAAAATGTTTCATTGGGTCTTTTAAAATTACAGATTTATAACAGCCTTTAATATACACACGGTGTGCGTTGAGACATGTGCAATTTTTTTGGGGGGTTTGTGTCGTGACTAGCGAAAAATTGATTTCCAGCTGGAATAAGGTTTTATTAACAATCTACCATAAAAAAGAGTTTGATCAAAACTATCATTAAGTTGGATTTTTCGTTGACGTCATGATAGATTAGTGGAAATCTAAATTTGGAAGGTCTCCTCTAATTATAATAGCCCAAATCTCACCTACTCTCAAATCAACTCAAGCTTCAATGAAATTTCATATGACATATTTCTTGCTTTGAAAAAAAAAGCAATACAGAAAACGACAAATTGATGATAATATATTTGCGATTAGGTACAAAGAAAATTGTTAGAAAATAATAAATTCTCTTCTCGTTTATACAGCAAATAGTTGTAGTGTAGTGGAGTAGCTTAGACTTTACTTTTAAGTGGGCTAAAACGTATCCACAAAATTAATTGATATGAATCAAAATGAAAAGTAGAAAGACAAGGTCTTCTCAGAAGCGATCTATTATATTTTGTCGTGGATTATCTTAGGTACACTGAAGTAAAACAGTGCCCAACAAGGACTTATAAATAGTAAAAGAGTATGGATAAGAGATTTGTCTTGACGGTGGTGGTGGTATGGGTAGAAAAACTTTTTGAGAGAAAACAATATTGCTATTATTATATGTAGACATATATATATATATGGCTTGCGAGCATGTGCAAGTAAGTACTACTACGTATGTTTGCATTATTCAGCGTGAGTGAATATTTACACATGAGAAGTCTTCTTCTTGTAACCCTGTACGTCCCCAATAAAATGTCAGGTTTACTTCATTTCTCATCATAATATTTCCTGCTAGGATAACTGCTGTAAAGTATTGGAAAGTGTTTGAAAATTGCGAGAAGAAAAATGTGTCCTGAGAAGTAGAATTGAAAGGTGCTCAATCAATCCACAAACGTAATATGATAAAAATGTTTGTACCTGAAACGCCTGATTGAGTGAATGCATTCTAAGTCGTTCTCGTTCATTGCTCTCAAGTCTTCTGAGTGTTTTTTCTCTAGCACTCAAAATCAGTTTGCGTCTTCCGACAGGATTCTTCTTTTTAACAGGAGCATCCCCACTGCCACCACCGCTTTCCTTATTCTGTCCATTTGTGGAGGGGTTGTTCATACCATTGCAATTTGCAGTGCTGGTGTTATTGTTGTTGCATTCAGACTCACCCTTCAAAAGACCAGTGGACGAGTCTGCTGCCATTGTGTCAATACAGTTGTCTCCAGAACTGGGCGCCCTCATCATTGACGAAGGATCATGAGCAACACTCACATTATCAGAAATTAAGGTGGATCCAATACCGCTGTTATAGGATCCAACACTGCTTAAACTGCTACTAGAAGCCACACTCTGCGGACTGTGCAACTGGAGATCAGGAGGTTGTTGTTGGGGAATTGTGGAACCGTTACTCTGTGCTGTGGTGGTGGGACCGCCGATACTTGACAGACATTGTAAATGAATTGGACTCGCTGCTTGCTGTTGGGTGGGCAGTGGTGGTTGAGAAGGTTGCTGTTGTTGTTGTTGTTGATGCTGGTGATGATGCGGATGGTGCTGCTGTTGTTGTCTTTGATGGCAAATTCCAAGAGGGTGAAGCGTTGTTGTCAATGTGGTAAGACTTTGTGGCGAGAGTCCTGCTGTGGTTGGACTGATCCCAATAAGCCCCAGGTGAGCGTTCCCATCAGGTTGGTCATCTATGCTGTTGTTCGTTAGCACTGTCGTAATGGAGGATGCAGTGGATGAAGAGTCACTCAAGTAAAAGTCACTCGACTCCTCCAACATCTTCACGTCAAGAACCAACATCGGTACTGATGTGTAATTTTTACGCACGGAGAAAAAAAATGCGATGAAGGGGAGCGAGGGAAAGTGAAGCCAATTCCACAATCAAATTATGTTGCTAGTTGTGCTGGAAAAAAGAAGAAAAAAGCTTATTACCTTGCTCCTTTCACTTCATATGCAACATACACACATATATTTATATCTACATATTATGTCTACACACATCCTCCTCAGTAGTGCCTACTATATTTAACTATATAAGGTAGTGGGGTGGAGGAAACGGTGATACAAACCTAAGGTGGTTGTAATCGTTTCTACAAGCATCCTCTAAGTCAACGTCATCATGAAATATCTAAAACCATATCCCTTTTTCTTGAAAAAAAACCGAGAAAGTTTCAAAGACTTGAAAAACCAGCTGACTTTCATTTCTGACTGTACTGTTCCGATAAAAAGATGTTGGCAAGTCAAGAGATATATCATCATGGTGTGCTATGCACTTTCTTTAATTTTACTATCCATCTATGCCATTTACTTATATGTCTCTCGCTCTCTCTCTCTTTCTCTCAACAAGTTCCTTGACTGACAAGATTCTGGTTTCGCTTCGTTTACCAAAGAGTTGTAAAGTTTTTCAAAGGGCACATTTTTACAACTTGTGTAAATATTACGGAAACACATGTAGTGTTTACTACAACCAACTACCATCATCATGAGCTACACACATGCACAACCGGTGGTGGCGGTTCGGTGCTGGAATAATGAATATAGCATGTTCCTCATAATAATATAATATGCTTGGTGCAAATAGCACATCGTACATATTGGAATATGAGGAAAGTGGTGTAATAAATATATGTTATATTGTACCTAGATAATCTCTAGAATAAAGCACATGTGTACTTGCACCGACATGCATGCATGCAGATGACAGTGGTGAGCGGGTCAAGTTTCCACATCAAATTACGGCTGTCTCTTCATTTGGCTTTTGGAGAAAAAGAAGCAAAGACTTTTTTCTCTTGCAGAAGCAATGCTTGTGGTTGTAGTGAAAAGAAATTGTGTACATTATTATATCACAAATGCACCATAAACGTAAGTAGCTATCTACGCTAAACACTTTACACACAGAGTATTCTAGCTGGAAAATATTTATTATGTAGTGTGTGCCGAAGTAAGTAAGTAGAGGTGTATATTATGCACCCACATCACATCATGACACATATATTTATGTAGCATGTATGTGTCTTGGAGGAGATTAGCTCAGATGGAAACCAATTTCTACTACCCTACGCAAACTTTACCAACTTTTCTCGCTTTCTCTTTTCTCTCTGTGTGTATGTCTCTCTCTCTCTTTTCTCCTCACTATATATATACATATATACAGAGAATGTCTGGGTTCTTGGTTCCACATTTGCCAATTTTGTTTGCTTTAAATTCACCTTTTTAATGAACCTTTCGTGGTTACTTGGGCCTGCGGGGAGACTTGCTCTTTCCTAATAGGGAGGAGAAGCTGATGCTACTTCCAATGTCGAATAGAATTTCTCACTTTTCACGGTATTTCCCTGTTGCTGCCGCTGCTGCTGACTGACTGACTTTCAGTGAACCAAGCATTCCTATCCGTAATATCTGCTTTATTTGTTTTAGTAGTATAAATTATACGTGCTTGCACACGTAACACAACTATTATGGCATATATATAATTTATACGGAGACTCTGTAATATGACATTCTTCAGCATCCAAGCTTTTATTTAAGTCATTTTAATCACTTTTTTGTGATCATATTTCAAATTAACAAATAAAACCAACTATTTTCTTTACCCAAAGACGGTGATTTTGAAGAATGGCTTTTAAGATTAAAAATTCGATCGTTGTTTTGTAATGATCATTATTAGCTAAATAGAAAGCACTTTCAGGTAAGTGAAAGCTTCTACTTAGGTAATACATTTCATTTAGTAGAATGATGACACTATACACAGTATTATTGATGTTGACACTCTCTCACTCTAGTTTGGTTATCTAAAGTCAAACAATAAGCTGTGTGTATATTTGCTGAAATCAGCAATAGAACAAGTGTTTTTTTTCATCTGATGTTACATCAGCCAGTTCACATGGGTCCCCATACATTTACTGGTGGCATAAATGGATATAAATAAACAGATAAAGTTGCATGCGTTGCGCTTCCTTTCATACACATACAAGTAAACTTTCTCTCTCATGTTTTTTTTGTGTAAGACACGCCGCAAAGCAAACCAATAATGTGTTATTGTATATTACAGAGAATGGAACAAATAAACCGTTCGTTCGTATTCCCTTTCCCCAAATGACTTTTACTCGAGTCGCATTTCTAAAGGAAAATGTAGGAAAACAGGGTGGTGGAAGTCACAGCAGACCACAGTAGCAACCAATGCAATTCTTCTGAGGCATCAATAATTCTTGTATTACTCCCACCGCATGAGCTAGCAATCATGTAGGTATATAGCTGCATACCTACCTTCAACATTCCTTGTTTTTTGTTGATGATGATGATGATGTGCTTTTTTGCAACAGTACGCGTAATACATGATAAAAAAACAAACTCATTCTCACTCAGGAGAGTACACAAAATAGCTCAACCAAGAAAAGAAAAAAAAACGGGAAAAAACTATGAACGATGACAAATAAAGAGTTTATATATTTCTATACAGGGATATATATGGAAGATATATATGCGTATATAGCAGCTGTTTACTATTACATCTTCATACATGCACCAAGCTTGGTGATGAATGGTGTGCACATGCCAGTACTGCCGTCATGAGAAAACATTATTTTTTTTCCTAAATTACGTGCAAAACCGTAGATTATGTTATCTGTGTGTTTTGAAGGTACTGTGTTAAGGTACAAGCACTATTGTTTCTTTTTTGGCTTTCATTTGTAATAAGAATTATTAAAGAGTTGCTTTTTATACACAGTGAATCTTGAATACTATGTCATATACTATACTTTTGGAGCTCAGTTATTTCACAAAAAAAGTTTGCTCAACAAAAGCCGCCAAAAACGTTTCTAAACCAAACCGCGCGGTGTGCATTAAAAGGAAGAAAAGAATTCTTGCCGTGTTTACAAAAAGTTGCCTGGGCAAGAAAACGCCAAAACGGGTGGTGAGAGAAAAGATAACGAAACAAAGTGATCCAGTTTTTCATAGAATATAGAGAGCACTACTGAAAGTCGTATTATATCATACGGAAGCTTTGTTCAATTGAGTGCGGAAAGAAAATGAAAGCACATCACTTTCACCTTCTACCCTTCAACTTCAAGAAACCACATATTATTCAAATAATGTTACCTTCTCGCTTTGTACAAGTTTAAAGTTAAATTTTACAACTGCTTTTTCCCTCTTTCTCTTTTTCTCTGTACATTTTTGCTGCACGTACTTTTACCTACATTTTGCTTTCTCTAAAGTTTTATCTATTCATGGTTTTATATTATTTTCTTTCTTGCTCCCTTGTGTATGCTTGTAAGGTAAGGGTTTTATGATATGACATGACTATGATGTGAATGTAGTATGTAGGTTGGTGCATCTGAACAAGTTGAAGTACTCAAGTGCATTGAACTATGTATCTTGTATTTATTGGCTCATGATTTTTGCCCTTCTAACGTGTTATACTTCAATCATACCAGTCGTCATTAAACTGTTGACATCTTGATGTTATATCCATGCGCATAGTTTTATGTTAAAATGTTCTTTAAAGGAAAGTAGAATAAAAAAGGTTCTGAAAATACTTTCGAATGGAATGCATTTGTGCTGACAATCATGGATTTGTCAGATTTTCTTGATTACAACGGTCGTTTACCACTTTTTGCATGTCTTTTAAAATTATTTTTGCTACAAAGAATGTGTAAATTTCAGTTTTTTCAAAAGATCAAACCGATAATTTATCAAAGTATTTTCTATACTATAATCATTTGAACAAATATTAAATTGTGACTGAAGTACTCCTCGTAAAATATTCTGTATTAAAACATGTGAATTTTAATACGATAGAACAGTGCCACTGCAACTATGCATACCGGTTTTCGTCTAAAAATA
>JAHZMT010003940.1:0-10536 GCA_027743785.1 Sinhomidia bicolor
AAAAGTACAGTCGAGCAACTACTTTTCAAATGTTTTGAAAGCTGGATGGATAGAAAAATGAATGAACACAGGGGAAGGAAGGATGGATGGAACAAAATAGTTTATATACCAAAAAATTTTGTAGCTTTTTTACCTTTGTTATTACAGCTGGTTAGTCGAATAATTATATAGCACGTATTATTATCATGATATAAAATATATACATTCCTTCTCAACACAACACACAATATTTTTTATAGGTAAATGCCAATCTAACCTACCTGTCGACTTTAATTTTTTTCCATATATATTAAAATTATAATAGGCACGTTTGCGCTAAAAAACATCGTATACGTTTCAGTCTCTATACAAAAAAAACTGCATGAAAATTTCGCCTTTTTTAGGAAAAAAATTGCACACAGACTCCATTTGATTTTCAACTTTACCACCATTATCATCATCAATCTATCATCCAGCTCTTCATTCAACTTTCGCAACAGAAAATAACTTGATTGTGCTATCATTTGTGGAATAGCATGTCCATGTTTAAATAATAGATGCCATTGTTATTACGAAGGATTTAAAATGCAGTCAAGTCAGTAGAATCACATAAAAACAATAAACGTGCTTTAAAAAAGGAGAAGATAGAGAGAGAGAGAGTTGGAGGGAGACGAAAATTACGTATCTCATTACGTGTTACTACGTAGGTATATATACATACCATATATAAAAAATTTATGGATAAACACGGACGACAAGTTGAGGAGAGCACACAACAACAATACATGTCATTACAAACTTTTTAAAATGTTTGTTGCATGCTGGAAATGGCTGAAAATTTTCGCAAAATGAATACACGCTATAAATGTACAGGTAGTAGACGAAGAAAACAATGGACAGGGAGAACTTGTTGATGTGATGATATGGAGGGATGTATATACTAGGTACATAGGTACATATAGTTAGTTGGATTTGTGTGTGTCATTACTATTATTACAATGATACAATCTTTATGCTGATAGTGCATGGACCAAGTTTGCAAATGATAATGCAGCGAAAATGAACACAAAAGTTTGATGAAGGTTGATTGTTTCACAACTGGAAAACATCATCACTTTTGCTTTATCTCTATTAAGCCCACGATAATGAAAAACGTCAAGCGAATTGAGCCTGTCGTACGCAAGTCATTCAGAATACATTATTATGCTACATGAAGAAATGTGTTTTTAATTAAGTTTTTTATCAGGGTATTTGGAACATTCTAATTTCCCTAACATAAATATGTTCCGACTGAATGATGATGATGTTGTTGATTGTATTGGGGAAAAATATGGTCGCAGACGGTGTAATAGCATTAAAAACATAATTAAATTAAGATAATATCATCAATAAAACGATGTACAGCAAACGCCAAAAAACACAGAGCTGTTTAGTAAATTGGATGAATAGTAGGCATCTTATTGCATCACATCACACTGATGAGAATGTGCGTAAAATAGTTGTTAGTACCTACTTATTTACAAAAAAAAGGTTGAAACTCATTATTACTACCAAAGTAGTGTTAACCATACCAGAAATATTTAATGTAATGTGATGTTATATTATTATAAGGTTTCTCTCTGTTTTCACGCAATGGTGACACGAAATATTATGTTTTTTTTGTTTAATTATATGGTCAGTACTTAGCAGTGGAGTTTCCAAGCTTTCATAAGAACTCCAGCACGATTTAAAATTTTGCTGAGTTGCCACAATACGAAACGCTGTTACTGTTTACCCTGATAAAAAAATATGTAATAATGAGCTTAAATATGCTCACCTGAAAAACAAAACACCTTTGCACGTTTCTTTCATTCATCAATAATACTTGTTGTTGTAGGCAAATTTTACTACTGCGTCTCTATTCTAACATGGGTTTAGAAGAACCAACCCCGTTATTATTACTACTACTACTACTACTGTGTGGAAAATAACATGTTTATATGTCTGTAGGAACATATTGTATTTACTTGCCACCAACAAGGGAATAATGCTATTATAAATTCAATAGAAACATAATATGCTGATGTGCTGTACTTTGCAATTTTCTTGGTAGGTAAAATGCCTCTCTCGTCATTACTTCATTTTCCTCTGGAGAAAACAGTAGGTAGGGTAGGATGGAACAAAGTCCACTTGACTTTTTGCACTATAAACTCACACCATCGTCGTCATCAGAGTCACACATCACTTCTCATGACTGACTGTGCAAACCGGAAACTGTACTTTTGTAACTGAACTTGGGTAATAACTTGATTTGCTTACTTACGCCAACGCCATAACATGTATGTTATGCTATTGTTGCACCAAAACCAAGTAAAAAAAACTAACACTACTCGTGTGTCGACTCATGTGTTTCCACATCTCTGCCTCGTTTCATCCTGTATTGCTAATAGTACAAGGACGGAAAAGAAGCCAGAGAAAAACTCTGCATGACCTAAAGTAAATTTGCTTGTTACGATTTAACGTTAAGTAACACCACCACCAAGCAGAAGCACAACGTTTTTCTATGCAGACGAAATGCCATTCACGTTATTCTTCTGTCAGTACTCTGTGCTACACGGGAAATATATTATTTCCCCAAAAAAAGTCTTTTGTGGTAGCTGCTAGCTCATGCTAAAAAATGGACCAAATGCAGATATGGTATAGAAGCAGGAGCAGTAGCAAGTATGCATGTAATACTAATGACTGCTGCTGCTGGTAGTCAAAAACTTTAAGTCGTCGTGTCGTGGTCGATATTTTTTATGATCATTCTTTCAATGCAATACATAGCTGATTTTTACGTGGTAACTTAATGTAATAAGTAGTATTAGTACTGCTCATTAGAAATATAGACTGGGGCAGTTTAAAGGGGTTTTAAAAGTCGTAATATGTATGTCTACACCCTTTTTTCAATTAATTATCAATGCAGTTACCAGACGCAAGTTTTGCACTAGTTTTACTTACTTCAACACTTTCAACAACGGTTTATTTGATCAATTACAACAAAACAAAATAAATAACTTGTAGGTGTAACTTTCATCATCAAATAACTCTCTCAATGTGTTATTGTGTATAGAAATAATACTAAAAATAGCTTACCAAGAAAAAAAACATGTTTGTTTGTTTGCAAAGCCTTCCCTTGCCATTTTCAGCACTCTGGTCTGGCATTACTTACATTACAAAAATAATACCAGAGATAATATATATGTATATTATGGCATACTTTACTTCATTATCATTATAACGACACAACCTACCTACCACCACCCACTATACTATAACGTCCTTACTCGCTGAGAATTGATCGCCCATTTTCTCTGTTTCATAAAAATTTCTTTTTGCTCTATTTTTCAACAAATACAAGAAAAAACGCAGAACGAATGCTTTTTGCTTGTGCATTTTGTTCTATTTTTACGTTATACGAATAGGGGTAGAAATCGTAAATTTAGATGTAACTTTTCGGTCGGACCAGCGCTTTCTCTCCACTTAATTTTACCGTCATCTACTGAAAATTTAGTAAATGAAAAGATGGAGTACAAAGTCCAGATAGATATTAGATGCTAAGTCTACCTCTATATACGTTCTTCTTCTTTTCGTGGTCTAAACTGAGCCGTATTATTTTCCCTGTATGAATATAAAATGTAATTAATGTACAAAGAGAGAACGATAGTAGGCAAAAAATAAGTTAAATTTTTCATTATTATCCATCGTGATATTTTCTTCCATTTTCTCTAGAGAACTTGTGAAACCTTCTTGACTGAGAAACTTAAGCTCATCCATTGTAAAAAAGCACATAAAAGGTAATAAGCCAGAGAAACGAAGAAAAAGTCTAATGCAACGAACCCAAGTAGTAGTAGTAGTAGTATTCGAAGCGATTTTTCACTTGGCAGCTCTAGCCCAGTAGTAGTATTATATACGCTGTACTACTTCTCCTATAGCTACGATGTCTACTACAAACTTACTGCTGACGGTTGGCTGAATGAATTAAAAACCCGGATGGAAATGAATAGTATGAATTTTTCCTACGCTGTAGGAGAAAAAAAAAGAACAAAGTTAAAATAGTACTTGCAATGCAATATGTATATAGTAGTAGTAGTAGTAGTAGCTTGAGTACCAGGAGAATAAAAAAAAGTAACTGAAGAAAGGGGAAGTTATTGAGAGTTAAGTAGGCAAAAATATCACAGGGCACACAAAAATACATAATGGTAGTTTGGATAATAATAGTAGCACAAGGAGAAAGTAAATATCAACATTACTGCTACCGCGTAGTGTATTAACAGCAGTAGTGCTAGTAGTAGAAGAAGCAGCAGCAGAAAAAAAACTACAGGTTAAAGTATGCATGTATACGTACATATTACATATAACATCAACAGCAGTAGGAGGTCGTATGAAGGTTGCCTACTAACTGTATTTGCTGATGATCATAAAAATACACGTTTTTCCTCTTTCGCTCTGTGTCTCTTTCCAAGTCATTACAAGCTAAAAGGCAAATGAAAGCTCTGCTTTTTTAGAAATACTTTGTTCGGAGAAATGAGTAGTAGTAGTAGTAATAGTTAAAGAGACGGAGAACAAGTATTACAACTTTGTTTACCAGCCGTCTTCAGACGTGGAATATTATAGAAAAACACGAATAAGTGAAAATTGCTAGTTGTACGACTCCTACAAACGAGAAATGTGTAGGTACATACAAACATTACACAACGCTATCGTTCTCTTTGGACAGAGAGAGAGAGAGAGAGATTCATGTAGAGAGTAAAGTAAGTAATCTGGCAAATTGAAGCCTTGATGTGTGTTACGGTTACACGAAAATATATGCCTACTCTGTTGAATACATAAAGGTTGTACGCTAACTTGTTCGAGGATGATGATGAAGTATGCTGCATTTATATACCTACATACACATATATGCATATACAGCACATAACGAGAAACTAAAGTGTATCAACTAAATTGTTTTATTATTATTAATAGCATGCACAGGCAGGAAAGTTGTAGCAACATATTAAGAAGCATGTAAGTGCGGAACACGGACGGATGATTTCTCTTCTCCTTTTTGCTTTTTACTACTTGACCCCAACAAAGTTTTATTTATTTAAGGACACACACTCACAGAGTGCCTACATACATTCATAAAACACAACTGTGGGTGAGGGAGGAGGACTAACTCGACTGATCTGGGTGAGTACGGAGAAAGGATGCTGTGCTGATTTGATGTCGACGAAAGCTATGGTTCTCCAATTTCTCTAACAAGCATGCTGCGACTAATCTCACTCCCTCCCTCTGATAGAAGGACGCACGACGACGACAAAAGATTTTGTTCTTGCTAAAATGAGAGTGTTTGTGTCTGTGACTGTGTATGTGTGTGGGTTGGATGGAAATGATGAGATGAAAGCTGTCTCAAAAAGTTTTTCAGAGGGAGAGAGAGAGAGAGCAAAGTAAAATGAAACAGACATTTCTAGGTATTTTTGTCCTTTGTTGTAATAATAATAATAGTCCTTAGAATTTTCGGATATGCGGTATGCACATACACATATATGTGAACATGTTACTTTACATCATGCTATACATAGTGGTTAGTTAATGACAACGAGGATACGCTGCATTTATATACATTAGAGATGAAAGTGTGTGTAAGAAAAGAGTAATCTACTGCATATAATTTGAGAGCATAGAGGCTTATCAAAATAATGTTTGCACTTTTGGTGAGGAAGTAGAAAGGCACACATTCTTTGCTTTTTAGTTTGCGTAATCATCATCAAAATAGTAATCAGTTTGGTTTGAGATATTTGATCTTTCGGATAGAAAAGTTGGGAAGCAAAATACTACAAACCGAAGCGAGGCCCACGCATATTATTAGTGTACCCCACGCTGTGATCCAGGCACTGCACTGGATAGTATACTGTATAAAAAAGACCTTTTAAAATAGTTTCTTTTTCTATACATACAATAGAGTGTGTGCTTTTGTAAAGATTTATTTTCAGGTATTAGAATACAAATGTTCAGTCAGATATATGTAGTCAGAATTTATGTATGTATATGATCTAAAGGAATTAGTGCAGTGTAGCGGATGATATGATGATGACTACTACTATATGGGAGCCTCAAGGCATAGTAAGTAAAAAGACCTGTTGTTTGTTTCTGTGGTTGTTCTGTTCCAAGTAACGTCTGTGTATGTATATGTATGTTGTGGAAGTCGCTGTTTTTTCCAAACCAAAAGCTGTTTTCATGATAAATTATAAAAACCAACAACTGCTCAACCGCACCAAACTAAACCACATGTACTCTGCATTGCATTACTTGTTAGTTAATATAATTGTTAGCGTGTGTGTGTCTGTATGTATTACTCATATAAAACAGTAATAAATTAATTGCAACATGATGATATTTCCGTTGGCTCTTTTATGCAATGTGACATTTCATAACGTGCAAATTGTCAATATTATGAAAAGAACAAATCGTGTTTACGACTAACTAAATCCAATGCATCCATACATTTTTTTAATCAAATAAACTTGCTGTATTATATGTATTTATTCAATATTTTTATGGGCAAAATTTTTTATGCATTAGTAAGCACATTCCATTTGATTTGAACAATATTTAACGTGATTTTTATTTAGTAAAATGTTTTGTAATAATTGATCCATACAAGCTTCAAAAAAGTTTTTTTTGCGTATGACTTATGATGATGTCAAGACTGGAAGGATTTTTTTGTAATAACGCAACATAAAAAATGATCTTGGCCTAATATCTCAGTTTGTAGGTAATCTGTAAAACAATTTCTAATTTTCTCTTCTGCAGATGCATACAAGTACATAGTTTGCACCCAGTATGTTTTGTTGTTTACAAGCTGAACAACATATGAATGAATGCATTTAATGATTATTATAGCTGCTTATCGTTAGTACTTTTTTGTAATCTATACAAAATGAGCTGACTAAAAGAAAATGATGACGATGGTTTTGACAACATGAAAAGAAACTAATTGCCATTGATAAGATTATCATCATCGTAATAATAATAGCAACAAAAAGCATTGATCCATTTTCATGACAAAAGCGATGATGATATTTATATAAAGGATGACAAAAAAACCACCCACCAAGTAATAATCCAACCAGCCATTCACGGTAATTGATGCGGATGCTCATGATGATGGAGATACCTTTCATGATTAATTTTCCACGCTTATACAAACACGCTTATGCCATGATGCCGATATACATGCTCAATTGCTCAGTGTCACGTGTAAAAGCTCAAAGCAGGATGATGATGAGCAGAAAAAAATAATAGAATGAATGGCAAAAGTATAATGTGTAAGGAGCTACTTACCGGAACAAAGTGAGTTTTCCCTGAAGGTCAGTACAACTTCTCCTTGAAGATGCTCTTCACAGTTTTTTGCTTTCTCGTAAAGAAGATTTTTATTAATAGCACCAAGAAAGTTTTTTTCTCTTTTAAAACGTTCGTACAAATGATTTCGGTCCTTGTTAGATTTTTTTTCAAAATGAGTGAAAAATGCGAACTTTTTTCCAAGAAACTGTATAACAATAATAATACTCGCTGAATATGTAAAAAAAATTAGGTCAATTCTATAAACTCCCACTTTTGTGTATTATCAAAATGTTTCAATGTTTATTAAACGAGACAAGTTGAACTTATAAACACGTTATTAATAAAGTATCTTACAGATAGTTTTTGTTAGACAATGACAATTATTGAATTAACAATAATTTTAGACACGATCAACGGTGAAAAAATAATGCTGACTGTAGGCAAGTATTTTATGCACTAGACAAGTTGAAAAAATATATGTTGGTGTTTAATAATTGCGTTTTATTTATGAAAATCTTATGAAAATGGATTTACTTAAATGATTCAAACCGGGTAGATTAACTTTTATATATAGATTCTTTTATACAAACAATAAAAAAGTAAACAAACAAGTATTATAGTTGTAATGTAATATCTATCTTATATTTTTTCTACGTGAATACTTTTATATACTCTTTTGGCTGGATAAATTGACAAGATTTGAAACAGGTTGAAAAGCTACAGGCTGTATGTATATATATATGTATGTATATAGACTTGGAAAAAATGAAGAAAAAAAATACCCTTTTGTGTAATAATTAGCTTTTATATAATTATAGGCAATAAAAAAATTGAAATTGACTGGATAACAGCGGTTTTGGTGCAACGTTCTTTTAATTACAGTCGGTCCTCTCTCCTATCAATTTTGCATGCTCAATTGTCAGCAAATGTATATAATTTTAGTCGGTGTCGTTTTTGACAGATTGAGCGATATATTATCTCCTGTCTGTCTGTATGTGTATGTGATGTGAAGAACAGGTTGGTTGTTGGTGGTCTCTCAACAGAAGAATGATACTTTTTTTTGTTGTTGATGATGTTGCTGGAGCAGCTGGAGAAAACAAGCCAAAATAGTTGCAGCAGCAGCAGGAGGAGTAGTAGTAGTAGGAGTAGCAGCAATGCTAATGTTGTCAATGCTTTACTTACTACTCTGTCTGTTGTACTGAAACTGGAGATGATATCGATGATATATTATAGTGTTATTATGATGATGAGAGGAGACCGTGCTAAGACGTTCGTCCGTGCGTGTGAGCGACCATGAGAATGAAACTACTGACTGAGGAGTGGAACGCTTGGAACACTGCGAAAAAATCCAGCTACGAGCTGCTGCTGCCTTACTTTAAGCATGGCACTTGCATAAAAAGGCAAAAGGAGAAGACAAGGGTAAAAAAGCATGCTACCAGCGCAGCAGTGGAAAATGTACGTAAAGCAAAGTCATCGTAGCATTCGACGAGGTAGTATCAACCAACGTGTTGTCGTCATATGTGTAAGTGTTGTACATAGATATCCATGAAAAAAAGGTAACAACTTTCAGACAGCTTTGCTCAACTCAGCTCATATTTTTCCTGTAGTAGTTCAGCTTTTTTTAGTGGTTGCTTGCTCGCTCACTCTCTGCTGAAAGAAATATAATGCCCACGCAGAGCTAGTTGCAGTAGTAGTAGTGCAGAGGCATAGGAATTGTAATAATATCAGAAGTAGAGAATAAATCGCTGCTCTGCGTTTGTTGCTGCTGCTGCTGCCTTTAATACTCATTTTTCTTCGGCAAAATTCATGGAGGAAAGCAATACAGTAAAGTAGAATGATGCTTATTATTATTCAGTATCAATGCACGTACCGAAAAAGCCCATAAATATCCAAGCAGATGATGATATACGTCTGATGGTATATAGAGGAAACAGAAGAATAAGCTAAGCTCCATGTGGTTGTATGTATAATTATTTTGTGTGATATCGTGCTCAATCCAAATACTGCATATATACGCCTGCTAGCTTCTTCTTTCTGGCCAGTTCTGTGAAACGGAAATTATTATGGACAGATTGTAAAACTTTTTTGTAATTTTTTAACTTGATGTAGACGAGTATATGAAATATTTCAGGCTGTGCACGTACTAGTTGTAGGCGCATGAGAAAGGCAATCAAAAGAAATTGTGAAAAAGGTAAGTTTTTTTTCAGTGGAGAAATGACGAATGTACTTGTAGAGCTGAAATGTAGGAAAATCTCTGAATGTTTTATAAGCTTGTTTATTTGGCTGCTCAATTCAAAAGGTTTGAAAGGCTTGGGTAGCGAACGTTGTGTAAAACATGTAATTTAAGTATAGCTGAAAGTATTGAATGTCAGTAGTAGTAACTTTATACCCAGTTGAGCTAATGGTCAAGTTGGCGTTTAGCTGTATGGGTGGCTGGCTCAAGTGTGTGGTTGATTTCGAAATGTCTGCTTGTTTTTGGAAAGGCAAGATAAAATATTGTTTTAATTGTTTGATCTCATTGATGCGTGAAATTGAAATTACTGTGAATCTTTAAGTGAGGAACAAGTGGAAGAAAAAAATGAGATGCCTAGTAGCAATGTCCGAAGAAGTAGACTCTTGTATGAGTGTCATCTAAAATAGCAAGGTTGTCATCATCAGTTTGCCCTTTTCGTTTGACATTAGTATTTAATGAAGACAATCTTTGGGGACAGGGAAAGTGCAGTGTTGCTCTCTCATCCAGGCATGGCACCATACTGACGGCTTGCAAAAAAAAGATGAAAAGAGCAACCATTCAGAGTTCATTTATTCAATGATGCCTACTTCTTCTATCATATAAAATATATGCAGTTCTTCTTCTTCAATAGTATTCAAAATAGTTTTCTGCTTTGCACGTTGTACCCTCCAGTGGTATATTTTTACCCCAAAAAAATACTAAAAAAATAATAAGATTTTAGTTATTGTAGAGACCTTTTTGTGTTAGAACATGGAGTTAAAAATAATGTTACTCAGATGGGCAGAAGGCATAATAAAACTTTTAAAGGTGTGAATGGATAATATATAATACATATGTACTAAGCAAGTCTTTTTATGTCCATTTCAGCTCGGAAGCAAGTTTCATCACTAAAAACGGTAGAGTTTTTAAAAGTGCATTTTAAACTTCATACTTGTTCGTACAGCTAAGCAAATACATTTGCAAACGTGATGGAAGTA